>OMLC01042749.1:0-18151 GCA_900302585.1 Regalecus glesne | reverse complement strand
AAAAGATACTATCTACAGTGGGGAAAATAAGTATTTCACCCCGTGCTGATTTTGTGACTTTGCCCCTTACAAATAAGATAAGATAAGATAAGATAAGATAAGATAAGATAAGATAAGATAAGATAAGATAAGATAAGATAAGATAAGATAAGATAAGATAAGATAAGATAAGATAAGATAAGATATTCCTTTATTAGTCCCACAGGGGGAAATTACGGTGTTACATCAGCTAATTGGAAAGCACAGTAAGAGAGCCATCAATTCTAGAACATAATATTTAACATCACTCTAAACAAGGGGAGTATGAACACTACATACGGTATGAACAGGAATAAATAAATGAACAGTCTGTACTTTTCAAGGTAGGTTCATCTTAATAGTGAGAGACATAATATGAAAACAATTCCAAGAAAATCACAGTATAATAATTTTAAACATTTTTTGTGTTTTATTTAGGGAAATAAGTATTTCACCCCCTAGCAAAACATGACTCAGTACTCGGTGGAGAAACCCCGGCTGGCAAGCACAGCAGTCAAACATTTCATTTGGTTGGCCACTAAAATTGCGTAGATCCCAGGAGGGATTTTGGGCCACTCTTCCTTGCAGATCCTCTCCAAATCCTTAAGGTTTGTAATATGTCACTTGGCAACTCAAGGCTTCAGCTCCCTCCACAGATTCTCCATAGGATTAAGCTCCGGACCGACCAGGCCACTCCATGACCTTAATTTGCTTCTTCTTGAGACACTCCATTGTTGCCTTAGCCATATGTTTTAGGTCATTGTCATGCTGGAACACCCATCCATGACCCATTATCAGTGTCTTGGCTGAGGGAAGGAGGTTTTCAACCAAGATTTCCTGCCAAAGGGCCCCATTCATATGCCCCTCAATCCGGTGGCATCGTCCTATCCTCTTTGCAGAGAAACAGCCCCAAAGCATAATGTTTCCAGCACCATGCTTGACGTTGGAGATGGTGTTCCTTGGGTCCAAGATAGGTTTTATATTCCTCCAAACACGGCAAGTTGAGTTAATGCCAAAGAGCTTGATTTTAATCTCATCTGACCACAGCACTTTCTCCCAAACCTCCCCTGAATCATCCAGGTGCTCATTGGAAAACTTCAGACAGGCCTGGACATGTGTCTTCTTGAGCAGGGGGACCTTGTGGGCACTACAGGATTTCAATCCATTACAGTGTAGTGTGTTACCAATGGTCATCTTGGTGACTGTGGTCCCAGCTGCCTTGAGATCATCAACAAGCTCCTGTCATGTAGTTCTGGGTTGTTCCCTCACCTTTCTCATGATCAGGTTCACTCCACCAGGTGAGATCTTGTGTGGAGCCCCAGACTGAGGGAGATTGATGGTCAATTGGTGTTTCTTCCATTTTCTAATTATCACACCTTCAGTTGACTCCTCACCAAGCTGCTTGCCAATGGTCTTGTAGCCCATTCCAGTCTTGTGCGGGGCTACAATGTTGTCCCTGATGTCCTGAGACAATTCTTTGGTCTTACCCATTGTGGAGAGGTTGGAATCTGATGAATTGATTGATTCTATGGACAGGTGTTTTTCATACAGGTAAAGAGTGCTTAACTAGAAGTACTAACTAAGTTAGAGGACTATTCTGTGTGCCTCCTGGTCACATACCCGGTTCCGTGGGAGCCAGAATTCATGCTGGTTTGTAGGGAGGGGGTGAACTACTTATTTTCCTCAATAATACACAAGTGAATGTTAAAAATCATATCCTGTAATTTTCTGAGATTTGTTTTAATATTCTGCTTATCACTGTTAAGATGAACCTACCATGAAAAGTATAGACTGTTCATTTCTTTGTAAGGGGGCAAACCCACAAAATCAGCAGGGGGTGACATACTCATTTTCTCCACTGTATATACTGTATCCCTTCTCTGGTGTTCCCAACACCCTTGCCATAATTTGTCTGTAAGGTTGCTTGCTTCATAAAAACTTGACCTAGAAATCTAAATGGACAACAGAGACGAACACAGCACTGCCAATAAACTTACATTATTAGTTTCCTGCAGGCACTCGTAGCTGTAATTGCCTATGTAATTATGCCATCACTGTATAAAGCTGCTTTGTGATCTGCCCATTTGCTCCTTGGCTGGTCAACTTTTACAGTTTCTGGGCAGTAAATGAGCCTGTTGGCAAAACATCATGTCTTTCAAACAGAGGAAACCCTCTTTAAATAGAGGAGGAAGACGATTCATTCACTTAGTGTTTCCTCATTTGAGAAACATCCTCATGATATGATAAAAGAATGTGCTGTTTAAAAAAGTGTATAACCCCCAGAGGTTTCAAATGAATTCCCGCAGTTCAAGAACAATTCCATTTTCGGGCTGATTGCTCCTGGGGCTGGAAGTCATCTTCAGTGAGCTCCTTGAAAGAATTTTTTTTTGTTGCCTCACTAGATTATATTGAATACCTAATAGCACCTGCTAGGTGCTGCAGCTGCTCACCGTTCCTATCCAATAGAGGTCCATTTATAGTCACGATTATTCCCTGCTTTGTGGAGGGGGACACGGACTAAGATGGAGTTTGGGGATTAAGCCCAGATGTTCTTCCTGATGCCCCATCGTGGATTCAAACCGGCAGCCTCTGGCTCATCGAGTCCCGAAGTGTGCGCACTACCATTGGGCTACTGTGGCTCCTATACAATTGGATGGGTTCAATGCAGAGAACACATTTCATGTTGTGTGTGTGCAATGACGAATAAAGTTTAAATGTTTAGTTTATAAGAAAATAAATAGGATAAGATAGAAATGGAATGTTCTATCTTTCATTGTGATCGATCATTATGAACATCGAAATCCTCTAGTTGCCTTACAGAAACTGTTCGTCTGTTCAGTGCCTGTGAAACTATTCAAGGAAGTTATACTTATGTCCTTTTTTTTCTCCCATTTTGTATTTTTTTCTTTTTCTTTTGGGATTGCTTTTGACTTTGCTGATATGAAAAGTCTAGCATTCCTTTAAAGAAAGGACTGAAACAAAGTACATTATTATGTCAAAGCCTTGGCACGAGTTTCATGGATGGATTATAGACCCCCCCCATTAACAGCCTGCTAGGCTCAAATCCTTCTCACATCATTCACCATGTTACTGGTGTTGTATGAAATCTGTGTGAAACCCTCAACCTGGAATGACGAGTACGTGTATGTGAGCTGAGAAGTGCCCATGAACCGCTAATCTGTGAGCTGCATTCTAACACTAGTTTAGAAAAAACACTTACATCATTGCTAATTGGCTACGGACTGGCCTTGCAGAATACCGCCACAGCAGCAGTATGCAGCAACAACTAGTATGTAATAATGAGAATTTTATTTAACAACAGCAATAGTATGCAATAGTGACTGTTTTATGTTATGTAGAAAACCCATGGAGGTGAACGTTATGGGTTCCGAGGGATTCATGATCATAACCTGGGGTAGTTTTAGAGTTGGTCTTTTAAGGAGAGTGTTGGATATGAAACCTGTGCACTTATAAATATCCATCCTAAAACCAACTTTATTCTGTGTTTGAACACACTTGGGCTGCTAATTATTGATTGGCAGCCAGAATTAGTAATAGCAGGAATTGTAAGGTTTAGATCGATAAGATAGAGACAAACTCTAGGCTTGAATACCGTCATTCAGAAAACCATCAGATTTGCTTGATTTTTGAAGAAAACACTAGCCAGTGGAATTCCTTCTCTGCATTTAATCCATCCTATTCTACAGTAGCAGTGAGCAGCCGCCATGTGGCACTTAGAGAACAATTAGGGGCTCAGGGTCTTGCTCAAGGACACCTCTACATGCTTGATGCATGAGTGGGGATCCAACCTGAAATCTTCCAATCACCAAACAACTGCCCTACCCACTGAGCTATGGCCGATGAAGACTACCAGCTAAAACTCCTTTTTGTGTGTTCTCCAATCTCCGTAGTTTAAATTGGGATTTATGTCATTTAAAAAAAACACAATTTTAACCTGGGTTGCTGTAAAATGATTGAAAGGCTACTTTGGGGATGGCATGGCTCAGGAGGTAGAGAGGGTCATCAAGTAATTGGACAGTGTGTTGAAGTGTCCTTGAGCTAGACATTGAGCCCCTTACTGCTCCTGATGAGCAGGTCGGCACCCTTCATGGCATCCTCCACCATCAATGTGTGTGAGCCATACACTAAAGTGCTATGAGCAATCCGCTGATTAGAAAGGCTCTTTATAAATATTCTCCATTTACTTCTGTGTCATAAATGGATTTAATGGGATGAAATTTAACGTTTTTAACATTTGGTTTGACTACATTCCTTCATCACAGTGTTCCTCTTTCATCTTTATATGGCAGTTGAGTCTTGGTAAATCCAAGCATTAAAAGTAATCGTTTGTTCAGCAGTCCGACAGTTTATGTGTCATCAGCGTGGCATTTTTCTGTGGGGCGAGTTAAAGAGGACTCGCGCATATTTCATACATTTTCTTTGCAAATGTATGATCGCAACTAATATAATACTGCCAAAATATTCAGGTGGATTTACACATTTTGCCTGTTCAGCCTATTTTCTATTTATGATGGGCTTGTGCAATTTGCTGGTACTGTGGAAGCACCAGGTGTGGAGCTGGTTGAGGTGAGGGGAAAATTCAAGTTTTAGAGATAGAGTGGGACTGTTCAGACCTGTTTGATTGGTTGTTAAGCCGTAAAAGTTGGCTGGAATATGAATGTTGTAATGTTGCTGCTGGAAAATATTGTGTAAACCATCATGTTTCAACTAAATAATGGTCCATTTGACCCAAATTTCAAAGTGTTAGTCTATTATTATTTTATTTAATTAGTCACTTTTTTAAGTATGTCAATAAAACAAATTCATGTTTTTAGCTCAACATTGTTTGCAGTATCTCAGTAACAGCCGAGGGATGTTTCCGCTGAAGTCCTATAAATTCAGCCTGGATGTCCTATCCTGCAGATCAGAGGCTAAATTCTTTTTAAAAAACAAACCAAAAAATCCCCACCAAATCTGGGTCTTATTCAAGTAGTTTAGTTGCCACAAGTCAGATGTCACGGGTTTGATTCCATCATGGGGCATCAGGAAAGGCATCGGGCTTTAGTCCTCCATTGTCCAAGTCCAGTTTTTATCCACTCCCACAATGTGGGGACTAATCATGGCACGTAAAAATTGACCTCTCATTCAGGTAGTTTTTATTATCGTGTATATATAACATCAATTTAATCACTAGAATTAGAATTGCTGGAATTTGCCCTGAGCCTGTATGTGAGCACTCCAATTTACCTTGTTCTATTTTGGACAAATCGTGTTCAACGTATTTTCTGGAGAGTGGATTTTCCCATCAGTTTTCCATGTGTACATGAACAATTTTTTACGTTATCGGTATTTTCTTCATACTCCACAGGTCACTGAGTATCCAGGAGAGGCTTAAACTGTTAAGTGGATAATAGTTTTCAGAATACTAATGGGTAAAGAAGCCGTCCAGATGGCTTCTCTGGTTCTGATGCCGAGTGGAGAAACCTCACCGTTTATTCCCTTAGTTAGTTCCATGCCTCTATTTTAATGAATTGAGGAGTGTGCATTTAGACAGGGTTATTCCAGGATAATATATTTAGCCTCTTCAGCTCCTCTTTAATCCATCTTCACCGTCTAGAACATGAACGTCCTAGTCCTCAAAACTGTGGGTTTTGAGGGCGTGTTAAGCCAGGATGGCATTTGGCCCAGGAGAGTGGGAGAATCTTCAGTACTTGTGAAGGCAGCATTGCTTTTGACCAGTGCATCAGATATTTGTCCATGTCTCAAGCTGTGAATATAAACATGTCTTTGAGAAGTCAAACCGGGCCAAAAAGTATGGCGCACAGTTGACGACTTATCCAATTTCCATTACTTGGTGTATTTCAACTTTCCTCAACACGAAACAGTCCTCACCCTGCAGGGAGAGTTATGAAAAGTTTAGAGGAGTTGTTCTCAAGCCTTTTAGACTCGGGTATCCCTACCGTGGAGGCTCGTGTGACGCGTCCCTGATCACAACACCTTCTCTGACGTCAGACTCTACCTCAGAGCCCGCACTGTGACTGCTGAGGTGGGAGTTGGGGTCTCCGGCCGAGAATGGCTTACTGCGAGGTTCTGCAAATATTTCCTCCATCGCCAACAGCTAGGTAGCACGAGGGAAGCAGTGTTTGTAAAAACACACTCCCCTACAATATGCTCTTTGTACAAGAAGCTGCTGCCAATTAGTGGCAGGAAAATGATCCCCCAGTGCTTGGGCTTGGCCAGAGGAAGGCTAGAGGCCATAGCATGGGTAAGAATGGAATATGTTAAAACAACACCGTAAATCCTGTAAATGAGTATTAAGATGAAATGATTTTTTTCATCTTTTGAGAACATTGTAGTAAGAATTATGGTATATCTATGTTTTAAGGTAGAGATGCAGCAAAACTTCATGATGTGTCGTACAGATTTTAACACTATAAACGTAGTGTAAAAACACTGGTAAGATTCAATCTGATACAGTTGCTCTGAAAATGTATTTCCTTACTGAAGCTACTTTACAAATAATTATAGGACATTAGATGAATTTATGCCATTTAATTCCCCCAAGCTCCATATACACCTGTGTCTGTCTACAATGTGGGGACTAATTGTGACACATTAAAATGGACCTCTCTCTCCCTCTCTCTCTCTCTCTCTCTCTCTCTCTCTCTCTCTCTCTCTCTCTTATGGCATTCAAATAACACAAAGTAGTGTTATTAACTCCAATACTATTTGTATTAAGTTACTTATAAACGATGGCTAGTTCATTTCAGTAATATGAAGTCTTGTGCAAATAGCTTTTTTTTTCTCAAAGCATGTTCTTTTTATCCCAGGTCCCCCAAATCCCTGATTTGCGTGGTCCCCGATGTCTCTGTCTTCAGTGATGGCCGGCGCTGCCTCAGACGTATCATCACCATCCCGCTCTCTCTAGTCCGGCTGGACGGCCTCATCTACCGCACCTCCTTCAGTTTCACCTACACCCCTGAGTTCCAGCCATCTCCAACTGTCTGCACACTGGGGGGGATGGGAGGAAGAGGAGGAGGACAGAGGGAAGGAGAAATGAAGGGAGGACAGGAGGAAGATGCCCTTTTAGACTCTATCCATCAGGAATTCACCAGAGCCAATTTTCACCTCTTCATGCAGAGCTAGAATGGTTTCAACCTGACTTTGATCCAGCATTCCCATTGTGGCAGAAGACGGGTGTTTGTTGTTTTTCTAAATGGGGTAAAATCCAACAGTAGAGGAGTTAAATACTGTGAACTGTCCTCATATAGTAGATCCTCTACCTCCTACGAGAAAAAAACATAATGGATCAGCTAGCATAATGGATGTCATTTTGGGCATTTGCCTACCTAGCTTACATTCTTACTGAGAATGAAATGGTAAGCAAATATTTTTTTCTTCCAAGAGCTTTGTCTGGGGAGAAAAAGAGATGTCTCAGATTGGTCTGGCACTTGAATTAAAAGAAAATGTTGAAATATAGATGACACAGTAGACTTTCACATAAGATATTTTACAGTATCATGGAACCCATGATATGATTAGACTTTATTTTGGCCAAGGAGGAGGCTTCTTGAGTTGGGTTGTGTTTGTTGCCAATGAGGTGGATTGTTATTGTAGTTTTTAGAATAATGATTGACATCATTATTCACCTATCAGTGCTTAGCATTTGTCACTACTTCCTCTGACAATAACCAATGAGCAACAGAGCACTATTGATACAATGTTTGAAGGGTAGTGCTAAATTAGTAAAATGACCTGGCTCACTAATGTTGAAAAGTTGTTGGTGAAAATTGAAATTCCTACCATCCTGTGCAACTGGCAAGATTGTTTTTACTTTTTATTTGTACACATTTTACTTTCATGAATGCCTTTAATGGATGCTCTTTGTGGACAACCACTATTTCAACTCCTTTTGACAGGTGCAAACATTTGCTCAAGGCACAGTTTGCTGAGTTTAGTTTTTTCTATCCATGTAACTGTCAAGCAATAATTGATGAGCTCATCTTAGCAGCAACTAAATGATCGTTTGTAATTTAGTTTGGATTTTCATTTAATTCCATAGATAAATGCAGTGTGTAGCCCAGTAATTAAGCTGTCGGCACAAGATTACAACAAAAATGTTCTCTTCACAGCAAAATTAAAAGTTATGAACAGTAGTTAAGCTGTTTATTTTTGGACCAAGAGAAAGTCATTTAGGATCCATGTTTGGATGATGGATATGCACCCACATGTTCATTGGATGATATGCTGATATGCTAAGTAACAATCTGTCTGTCAAGCTACAGTAGTGGCATTTTGACTTGTATGAATATGTACCTACCTGGTAACTTGAATGGCAACGTTGAAAATAAATACACACACCCACACACAGACAAATATTTGACCCCCACAATTAGGGGTCCAAGGCTCTGTTATGCTGGTTGGGGCATTTTCCTGTCAGGGTTAGGGTCCACTTGTGACCCTGGGTAATATATGGCTTGTGGGCTGGAACTGGTCATCATGATTGGTCTTGCCTGGCCCAGGAAGTCTGAGAAAAAACATAATATTTCACTTCTGAAGCTAAAAAAAAGCCCATTTGAAAGGCTTTTGTGTTTTGAGGGTGCAAGCCTTCTTCCTATCGCAGTTGATGTTGACACGAGTGTTGTTGGAATTTACCTGGAAGTTAGTGGCATCAGCTGAGGCAGGTCAGGTTGTGCGAGTGCAAGGGGATTATCATTCTTTACAATGAGGTCGTCGGAGGTATAATTTGGAGTCATCTGCTACACACAATTAACACTAAAGAGGGAAAGGTAAATGCTGAATGTAGGGTGTTGAATAAATTATGGTTTGTTCAGTATTTTTTTCACTGAGGTTGGTGGTAAAGCTATGTGCTTAGTTTGCAATGAACATGTGGCTGTATTCAAAGAAAACAAGCTATCAGGGGCCTCAGCCTGGGGAAAGTGCTTAAAAGAGTGTGGGATCAGAAATCAGAAATACAGGAGTTTTGTCAGATGGAAGACAAAAAGAGAACATGGCTTAGCTCTCTCTTGGCGTAAGTCCTACTTATCTGAAAGAAAACACTGTGTCTGTTATAACATCATCACATCGGGCCTCTCTCATGTTAAATGTGGTGTACACCAGAGCTCAGTTCTAGGCCCTTTACTCTTCTCTCTTTATATTTCACAACTTGACTAAATTATACATAGTCATGGAATTAATTTCCATTGCTATGCAGATGATACTCAGATATATGTGCCCTATTAAAGCTAATGATCCTACTTGACTGACAAATATGTGAGCCAGTTTAGCTGGTAGGAAAAAAAATGGATGTCATTAAATGTTCTGCTTTTAAATTCAGATAAAGTTGAGATATTGGTCATTGGCCCTGCTACCACTAACACCTCTTTGATAATTTATCAATAATGATTGACCATTCTGTGATTTTACAAAGTAAGGGAGTCAAAAATCTCGGTGTTACATTTGGTGCACATTAAAGAAATCACCAAGATTGCCTTTTTTTCCCCATGTAACATTGCTGAGGTTTGATCCTGCCTGTCTATGGCTGACACAGAGAAACTAATACATTTATATGTTACATCCAGACTTTATTACTGTAATGTTCTGTTTTCAAGTCTGCCACGTGCTGGCACTAAAAGTCTTCAGATGGTTCAAAATGCAGCTGCCAGAATTCTAACTGAAACTAGAACATTTGACTATATTACACCAATTCTTGACTCCCTTCATTGGCTACCTATAAATATTAGATTAGATTTCAAGGTGCTTCCACCTTCTTAAAATTCAGAATGGGCTTACCCCATCATACCTGTCTGATCTCCTTATACCGTAAGTACCATCTTGCACTCTCGGCTCTCAAAATACAGTTAAAAAAAAGTCAGTTGGTGGCAGGGCCTTTTGTTTTGGGGCCTAATTCTTGTGGAATAACCTGCTCACTGCCTTCAGACAACCACACTGTCTTGATTCCTTTAAATCTCAACTGAAGACTCTTTTTTTTGCCTTAACTTACATATAGTGATTTTACATTATGTGATTCATAATCTGTATTGCATGGCAAGTGGGTTTCTGTCTCAATAAGTTTACCAAGTACTGATCTCTGCTGATGATATTATACAGTCAGTCACAAAAAGGGTGAATTGGTTCAACTGGATCAGAAGCTTATTGAGAAATGTTTCGTCACTCTAACGGGTGACATCTTCAGTCTGAGCAGACTGCAAGCATTCTCCCCTTATAGACCTGACCTGGATTACTGAGCATACATCATGACATTATACCGTCAGAGCATATGGTATTGACTAGTGTAAGCTGTGCTCACATCTAGTTCATCTTGCTAAATGAATGTCCCTCAATGCTTCCTTTTCTATCCTCACTTTCCATGTATGTGACCCTAAACGAACCTGGGAGATGTGTAATCGGTGCCAGTGTGGTGGTCCGGACTCTGATGCTTGGAATTATGTTGTCTACTGCTAATCCCACCTCTTTTAAGGACCCTCATCCATCTGCCCATTTGTCAACATTCGATATATGGTGAATCTTGGCGCAGTGGCTTGATCTATTGTGTCTGCATTTTAGATATTCATTGATTAGTACCTTCACTATGAAGGAGGTTATCATTATTATTACTGTTTTACTCTAATTCAATTACAATTCTGTTATCCTGATCATGTTGTGTGGTGTAAATTGTGTCTTATTCTGTGTCCACATCATCCATCACACGGCTGTCTGTCTTGGGAGAGAGATCCTCCTCTGGTGCTCTCCCTGAGGTTTCTTCCTCTTTCTCTCCATGTTAAAGGAGTTTTTAAGGGAGTTGTTCCTGATCTGATGTGAGGGTCTCAGGACAGGCTGAATGAGAACTGAGATGGGCTCCAGTTCCCCCGCAAACCGACTTCGGATAAGCAGTTGATGATGGATGGATGACATCCCTGAACTAACCACTATACACTGGTTGGCTGATGTGGCATTTGCCATTGACATAACTGGCCTCATTAATTAACTATATTCAAGATTGCAAGGTAAAAGTCTCTTTACATATGAGATATATAAGGTAACATCAGATATTCCTTTATTAGTCCCACAGGGTGAAATTATGGTGTTACAGCAGTAAAGTGGAAAGCACAATCAGAGGGGCATAAAATCTAAGCCATAATATATAAAACATCCATGGCCTGACACAGGATAAGCGGCTGACGATGGAGAGATGGATAATATATCAAAACAATTTAAACAAAGGGGAAATATGAACAGAAAAAATAGACTCAGAAGTTAACTAAAGGGTGCGGATCCAACTGTTGATCTTGTGAATTTGGTCTATACAGCTAGGTCAAGGCCTTCATGAAGAAGCTGTTGCATCTCCCTCGGCCTGTGGAGAGCAACACACACACACACACACACACACACACACACACACACTGGCCCACACTAAAAGGAGAGACTCCATCTGTCGATCCACCCGATAGATATGCAGCCATGTTGAAGACATTGCATGGAGAGCTTTCCAGGTGATTAGAGGACTTCAAAGCGGTGGAATCTGAAATGCTCGCTATCTCCTTTTATATGTGATGTGGGCAGTGTCCCTAGTGATGTACAACATGAACTCGTAGAATCACAGTCTGATGCAACACTGGCACAACTCTTCAAATCAGTGCCATTACTTACATTTTTCTCACCCCTAAGAGAGGAGAACGTCTCAAACATGAGGAGTCTAGCTCAGATGATGCCGGTTCACTCTGGATCAGTATGTTACCACACATGGTCAGTTGTTAAATTTAAAAAAAAAGGGTCAAGATACAGATCCTCTCTCAGTGATGATAATCTGTTCGGTGCTGCATATTACAACAATGAGAATCATCCCTGACATGAATTAGCCACGGTAGCTCAGTGGTTAGCACGCTTACTTACAGGGACTGACGAGCCAGAGGCCGCAGGCTCCAATCCACCATGACGCCTCAGAAAGGGCATCTGGCTTTAATTCATCGAGCTCCATCTAAATCCTTGTCGGGTTGGACAAGAGTGGAATTTCTCTCTCTCTCTCTCTCTGTGTATGTGTGTCTTCCTCAAACTCGGGTACTCCACCAGAGGGCCTGGAGGTTTCCATGCAGTTCTTAGGACTGCACACTTCCAGACAGGGATCTCAGATGTTCCTAGAATCAGCTGGAGCCCCTCTCAGTTTGGGGGTCACAGCCCCAAATTCACCCATTATCACCAAGGCTGGCTACTGGGGAGTTCACCTTAAACATCCAATCTAGTTCCTCCCTCCGCCCTCGGTATTTCTCTAGCTTCTTATGCTGTGTCGTCCTGACATTACTGTTGCTCGGGACTGCTACTCTGATCACCGCCACGATCTTCTGTTCCAGGTCACCAGGATGTCAGTACATAAGTTAGTCAAGGTTTATTTACATGGAGCTTTTACAAGCATGTCTGGTTGGCTAGGCAGCAACCACTTGTCAGTCTGGAAATCGAAATCCCACAAGATATGAGCTCGGCCATTCTTATCCACCTCTAGTCGTATCTCCCATTTGGACTCGGGGACTTCGAGTCTATACTCTGTAAATACACTCCTGTGCACTATATCAGCTATTTGGTTTTGCCTTTCGTCTTGGGTCTTGTCTGGTGCGGTAGACTCCTGCCTCATGTGATATGGTCCTGAGTGTCTGTTCCTGTGCTGCTATTATCAGAGCCTCTGGATTGGGCTTCAGTACAGCCATCTCTAGCCACTAGAGACCTGCTAGCTTCATTTACTAGACATGAGTCATGGTAGGGCCTGTTGCAGTCCAGCCCCTCATGCTTGACATGTGTCATTGGATGTTGGCAAATGTGCAATGGATCTTGTTCTGGGACAATGCTGTAGTCTGCCCTTTGGTCCAGCAGCTACTAGGTATAGAAGTTTCTTATATGTCCTCCCAGTTTTGCTCAAGAAGGTTGCGGTGGGCCAGTCGAAGAGTATGATCTTCAGGAAATGACAAGCTAGATGTCATGGGTTCAGTCTCACAGTGGGGTGTCAGGATGGGTATCTGGCCATAATCCTCCATGCTCCATCTATTCTGTATCTACCTCCACAGCATGGGGCCTAACTATGACATGTGAAGATGGACCTCTCATCCTTCTAGTGTTGCTCAGTCCCTGCTCTAGGTGGAGCTGATGTTGTCCCTTGTTTGTTTTTGTTTTTTTATTCTTGTTTTTGTCTTTTTTATTTCATCCCCCCTTTTTCCCACCCGAATTCCCCTACTTGTCTATGGCTGTTTTTGGTACCCCTGTAGCATGTGTCTCCTCCAAGTCACATGACCACTAGCCCTCACTAGTCCACACATCATGGTCTGGTGGGGAAAGCACAGTGCTTGGCCATCAGAGGAGAATGAAGCAGAGTACTTTCCCTTCACTTAATCAAGAGGCCTGGACCACCCAGAGGGGGACACTAGTGAACCCAGAATACTTTATCCAACCTAACCCTTATACCCATGTGAGGCTTAGCCAGTTATGACCCACTAACTTTAGAACGTGGTTGAAAACGGTGCAGCAGGGATTTGAACACCCAACTGTATGATGCAGAGATTCACTGAACATAGGTGTCTTACCCCCTAAACCACCGGAGACCCATACTAGGCACTATTGTCCAGACTGACATAGTTTTGGGATGCAGTCAGTGAATGCAAACAGGCGTTGCCTGTTTAATCTGCTAGTTATCGATTCTGATTATCAATAAAGTTTCAAGCGCTGATAAGGATATGCCTAGGTGAGTTCGTGAGTGCACGTGTGTGAGTGCACGTGTGTGAGCACGACTGTGTGTAACCGTCTGCCTGATCCCATTCTCCCCCAATAGCCTGGTTTACCTCAGATTTCTGGTCTGAAAGACTGGCTAAATAATATGTTCAGCTTACTAGCACTCGAGCACATTAAAAGAGAGGTTGTTTATGAAGTGCTAAACGAATGGATTAGATTCCCTTCACCTTAATATCTTTCCATGTCGTTGGCCAAGAGCTGGCTACCGTAATATATCACCATTGTTTTTTAACAGAGCACACACGACTGCCTTTGCTCAGCAGTAGTGATGGCTGATGGAGCAGGTATAGCTCGGAGGGAAAATCTGCTTTTCATTGTACTGATAAAGCTCTTACGCCGTTGATTGAGAAATTTGATTTGACGTCACCCTGTAAAGAGCTTGTGGATTTGTGTCTTCCCTGTTACGTCATCTGTTCTGCACTTGTATATCAAGCCTCTGATAAGGCAAAGCTGTGAGGGCTCTTAGATGAAACTGTCTTGAGACCTTCTCGCTGGTAAAGCGGAGAAGGAATATAAATCTTCACGGCTTTGCCTTGTGATAGAGTATGGAAATAATATACAATGAGAGTATTTCCCTAAGGGTCAGGGCCATGTGAGTACTATTCCTACTGCCAAAGCAAAGTGAATAACAGTGCATGCAGCTCTAAAATAAACATTTATATTATCCCAGTCAGCAAAATACATCATTCAGACTTTGTGAGGAATTTTAGGTATTTCTCTCCGTTGTGACAAAGCAGTATCATTTCCGAGAAGGAGAAAGTGGCCGAGACTGTCATTTTGAGAAATACCAAAGCTTTAGAAGCTCGAGTTTGGTTTTGTTAGAATAATCCCTATATGTGCATGATATGTAGAAGAACCACCAAGACTTACTCCACTTCAGGTTCCTCCTCCACAGTAGACTTGTCCTTCTGGAAAATTCCAGTGAGCAGGCCAAGACAATGTCCTGCGATAAGGAATGTACTATTCCTTATGGTGACAGAGGAAATAGCCATTTATGGGATTTCTTTGAGAATGATAAAGCCAAAATTGATTTCTCATCTTTTGTTACGTAAAGGTATCTACAGTGTGTGACGGGCCGGAGCATCAGACATGTCCGCTGCTGAGTGAAGCTGGACATAGGTGGGATAAATTCACTGATCTGTAAAAAGTTAAATAGCTGAGTTAATTTGAACATTACAGAACAAGTGCATGAATGGAACCGCCGTGAGGGACACGGAAAAGGGACAAGGAATGCTATAAGAAATATATAAAGAAGGAAGGCTGAGATGAATGTAGCAGAAGGAAAGACTTTATCCTCCAAAGACACCGGAAGAGAGGAAAAGAGGAGGCGGACAAAGTAGAAAGAACGTCTGTTTTTTGCCATCGGTGATGGAACCAGACACATGAGTGTTGTGTCACCAGACACAGGCGGTGATAAATCATGACCTAAGGGGGAGCAAAATCATGACCTAATGGTAAGCGTCATTAGAAGAACCAAAGGGAGACGTGACGGGTAAAGGAAAAGGCCTCGCCTATCTGTCTGCTTGTGTCTCTGGCTGTTTAACTCCTCATGCACAATTCAATCTCCATCTTTTAACCTATCCAACTATGTCATCTATTTTTCCTCTAACGTGTCTGCATATAGGAATTTGCATACGTTTGTTCACATACCCATATTTTATAAAAGTTGTTGTGCATAGGGCGGCATAGTTCAGTGGATACAGTGGTTGTTAGGCGATGAGAAGGTTGCAGGTTCGATCCCAGCATCTGCAGAGAAGTGTGTTGAATGGTCCTCGAGCAAGGCACTGTTCCCCTAACTGCTCTGCCCTGTGATGGACTGGTCCAGGGTGTTTCCCCACCTTTCACCCAATGACCACTGAGATACCCCCCCAGTATGACTTTGGCTAACTGGCTGACGATGGATGGATGAATGTATGGATGGATGTGTGCTTGCTTTGTTGCATGCTCATAGCTGCAGTTGGTCTACCTATCAGTTTGTCAAACTTTTAAAGTTTTGCTAAAAACCCAGTAAATCAGATTTTTTTTGTCTCTAAGAGTAATAAAGGGGATGGCATAGCTCAGTGGGTAGCGTGGTTGTCTGGCAATCGGAAGGTTGCAGGTTTGAACCACAGTCCTGCAGAAAGCATGTCGAGGTGTCCTTGAGCAAGACACTGAACCCCTAACTGCTCCTCAAGTGCCATATGGTGGTAGCTCACTGCTCCTATACAATGGGATGAGTTAAAATACATAGAAATCCAAATTTCCCCTTGTGAGACTTATAAGGGAATCCATTTATTTATTTTATTTATTTATTTAAACCAATCTAAAACAACAATTTGTCTATTATTTACAATATGTAGGAAATTGGGAGCTTGAAAATCCCCACCTCATTACATACAGAATGGAGTAGAATAGAATTGTTTTATTTGCCACGTGATCAGGGCAAGCCACCAATCTCTGATTACTAGATGACCTCCCTACCAGCTGAGTAGAAGCTCCTTTTGCCTTGGTGACATGGGTGTCTCGTATGTCTATCGAATTTGGCCTCGTGTGGATCAAGGAATTCGTGTTTTTTTTCCACTCTCTTAAATTGCAAGGTAAACTTGTGTGCGCGGGTCTTGTAAGGTAAGTCCACAGATTTTCTATAAACCTGTGGACAGTCGATGTGAAGGCCAGTCATTCCAGGATCTCAACCATCCTGTCATTTGATTGGTTTTGGCTGGATGCTTCAGATTATTTCATATCCAAGGATATGAAAGCACATCCAACTTGCACTCTTTTGCAGAGGGCAGATTGCTGAGATTGCTTGTCATTTTGTTTTGTTTCCTATCCTGACCATAGCCCTGAGGTTTATATAAGAAACAGTCTGTACATCACATGATGCTGCCATCAGCATTCCCAAAACATTAGATTGTTTTTTTCTGGGAGTGGTCTGTGTTACCTGTATGCTAAACATGCCTTTTAAGGATTCTTTTTATCCGTCTATCCATCCATCATCACTTGTTCATCCAAAGTCAGTTTGTGGAGGTATCAGTTCCAGCCAAAGATCCCATGCTACCTTTTCCCTGGTCACATCAACCAGGTCTGACTGGGGGATCCTGAGGCAATTCCAGGCCAGCGTGGAGATATAACCCCTCCACCTGGTCCTTGGTCTACCCCGTAGTCTCCTCCCAGCTGGACATGTCTGGTACACCTCACTAGGGAGGCCACCAGGTGGCCTCCTTACTAGATACCACCTCGAATGGCTCCATTCTATGTGACGGAGCAGCAGCTTGACTCCGAGTCCCTCACAGAGGACTGAACTCCTCACCCTATTTCTAAGGGAGACCCTTCTAAGAAAACCCATTTCGGCTGCTCGTGTCCACGATCTCATTCTTTCAGGATTTTATTTTCTTAGCATCTGCCATCGTGAATATTGGTTATGATATCATTTTATCCTATCCAATATTCTTTTGGATATTTTGGACATGGGCCCACCACTAGACAAAGCCTTACAGTGATATCAAATGGGGTAACCGAGCCTTTTTGTGATAGTTCACCCCCCTCAAAATGCAAATTCTGTCATTATCTGCTCACCCTCATGCCAGTATAAACCCAGATTAGCGTTGCGTTTTCATACAAAACTGAAGGAGTAATCCAACAAAATGTCAGAACAGCTTTCTTCCAGCTATTGCAGCAGACCAAAAATGACAAAATAATTACCGTAAAAGCACTTTATAAAAGTACCCCAGATAGCCCGTTGCAAGAACAATCCCAAGTCATCAGAAGCCATACAATAGCCTGTGAATAGGGGGAAAAAAGGATTTAAACCATTATTTTCTGCTAAATCTTCCCTTATTCGTTTTACTTTCAAAACAAGTCTCATGCTGAAATAGGCGTTCACTCAAGAACATTTCTGTTTGTTTAAAAGTAAAGGAGGAATGGAAGATTTGCAGTAAATAACGGTTCAAATTTCAGTCTTCCTCATTCGGAGATCAATTTCTATGGCTTGAGAAGTGGATGATGCGACCTGAACCGTTTGGAGTACTTTTGAGGTCCTTTCATCACCATTTTTGGAGCTCTAATGAACTGGCCACCATGGCTTTTGTATGGCAACAGGACACTAATCCAGGTTTCTGCTTAGGATGTCTGGATGATAACAGAGTTCCTATTTTGGGTATGAGCTATCTCTGTAAATCTGTCCTTTCAACAGCGGTAAAATAAACCTAAGTAGATGTTTTTTCATCCTCTGTCACCTCAGTTGCACTGTGTGGGTAGTACATTTACCACCTACAGTAAGTATAGGGTGGTCATTTCTGCAGGTTAGACCAGAAAGCCTCTCCAGTGTGATTGACTATTAGTAATATTGAATATTTCCGGTGATAACTTTTGATGTGCATGATCA
>OMLC01042747.1:0-20254 GCA_900302585.1 Regalecus glesne | reverse complement strand
AGAGAGAGCTGGTCACAGAAGATATTAGGCCATGCGATGAGTTGTGAGGTAGATAGTTGGTGGGATACAAATACCATGCACTCACATGCACTGTGATAAGTAGATGAAGCCTAACCATCATAAGAATCCACAAGAGGTACAGAGGCCTGCCTCTCCATATACATCCCTCCCTGAGAGAGAGAGAGAGAGAGAGAGGACAGAAGATGGAGTAAGAAACGGAGGCGAGCAAAGAAAAAAAAAGATATAACAGAAGGTGAAGAAGATAAAAGTAGAAGGCAAGTGAGGAGATGAGGGAAAATAATGAATCAGAGAGAAACAAGAGTTAAAGGAGGAAGAAAAATCACCTGACTAAAAAAAGAAAGTTATAACATGTTAGTTGTAGGGTTTGTAAAACGATACAGAAAAAAAAACAGTTGAGTGGATGGGAAAACATGTGGAAGGCCTATTCACCGTAGTGCATATACGTGCTTTTGTGAGTGTGAGTAACTCTTTTCACATGCTGCTTCTTTTATAGAAGCAAGACAGGTTAATGGCAATAACAGTTGCTGGAACAGGCAAGTGTTAAAAGCTCTGTGAGTTTGGGGAACTATCATGTCAGTGGTTTTGTGAATGTGTCTTCCCCACTGATGGCCAGCATGATAGATTTCATCAAGTAAAATAATTACAGGTCAAAGGATGTAATTTTGGGTTTAATTACACCTCAAAAGTTTTTATGAATATTTTATGTCAACTAATTTCTTTTGTTCGTTAGTTCATTTGATAGTTTGCATCAATACCTGTTGCTTATTTTAGTGTAATTTTAATACTTTTCCTCTTTTTCCTCCAAATTCATGTAGGGCTATGTAATAACATTACTCAGCCTCCCTGGAAAGGTCTACTCTAAGGTCCTGGCAAGGAGGGTCCGGCCAATAGTCAAACCACAGATTGAGGAGGAACAATGTGGATACCGTTCTGGTCGTGGAACAACAGACCAGCTCTTTACACTTGCAAGGATCCTGTAGGGGCCCTGGGAGTATCCCCATCCAGTCTACATGTGTTTTGTAGATCTGGAGAAGGCTTATGACCGAGTCCCCCGGGACTGTCATAAGGTGAGGTGGTTCGGGCATCTAGTAAGGATGCCACCTGATCGCCTCCCAAAGAGAGGTCTTTCAGGCAAGTCCAGCTGGGAGGAGGCCACAGGGTAGACAGAGGACCAGATGGAGGGATTATATCTCCACACTGGCCTGGGAACGCTTTGAGATCCCCCAATCCGAGCTAGTGGATGTTGCAAGGGAAGGGAAAGTTTGGAGGTCCCGGCTGAAATCTGCTACCTCCACGACCTGACACCAGATAAGCGGTTGACGATGGATGGATGGACGTTTATCCGACCTTTCTTTCCTTTCTCTTTTTTATTTAATTTTAATCCCCTTTTTTTCCTCACCTGAATTCCCAAAGTTGCCTATGGCTATGTCACTTTGATGCCCCTCTAGAACGTCAAAAGGAAGGAGGAAGCTGTAGCATCTGAGTCCTCCAGGTCACATGATGACTAGCCCTCGCTATTTCACATATCACAGACTCACGGGGAAAGCTCAGTGCTTTGCCATTGGAGAAGAACGAAGCAGAGTACTTTCCGTTCACTGAACCGCAAGTGTTCGCATGACCCAGAGGGGGACACTACGAATCCAGAATACTTTATCCAACCAAACCCTTATACCCATGTAAGGCTTAGCCAATTATGCCCCACTAACTTTGGACTTCCGGCCATGGTTGGAAAAGGGCGGCGAACACCCAACTGCATGACGCGGAGATGCGCTAAACATCGCCTTAACCCACTTCGCCACCAGAGGCCCACACATTTATCTATTCTGATTAGTTCAAAATGTATAAAACCCTCCCTTCATATGAGAATGCATGCACGCTCAGTAATTAGTCTCATTGCATCACCCTCATAAGTTTGATAGAGGTTGAAAGGGTTAATGTTTAACATGCAGTTTGCAGGAGCTCAGATTAGAATTAGGGAGTAAATTCAATCAATGAATGTTTCATATCGTGTGTGTGCGTGCACGCACACGCTCTCTTGCTCATCTAAATTCATGGGGACTGAATGAATGTTTTACCCTAAAGGGTGAGGACATTTTGAAAAATGATGACATTTTGGCAAGCCTTCACTTTTCACTTCATGGGTCTTTTTAAAATTAGAATTATTTTTAGGTAAGCGTTAAGGTTAGACATGTAGTTCTGATGGTTGGGGAACAGGGAATAAATGTAGACAACGGGGGTCTTCAAAAGTATAGAAAAACAAGTGTGTGTGTGTGTGTGTGTGTGGTTTATACCGCTGAATCTCTATCAGCAGTTTCAAGTGTGTTGTCCAGGGTGTTCCTCCTTCTCTGATCCAGTGTGGAGTAGGCATCTGATGAGCAGAACCAGTTATGTTGACAAAGGGACTCAATATGTCTTTATATATGCTCATTAATCATAGCAAGGAAATTGTGGTAGAGTAGTGGAATACGAGCTTTGGGAACTGATGAGCTAGAGGCTTGCATGTTCTAACCCACTGTGGGGAACTAGGATGAGCATCAAATTTGAATCCCCAAAGCTGCATCTAAGTCTGTGTCCAGCCTGACAATAAGGGGACTAATTGTGAAATTTAAAATGAACCTCAAAGTTCATCAGGACACAGTAATTACTGAAAGAAATGTTTCATCACTCATACAGGTGACAGACATCTTCAGTCTAAACTGATTTCAGTTATAAATAATACTGTGAAATAGCCAACGAAACCAAAGATGGTTTCATGTTCAAATTGGCCATTTACTGTAGCTTCATGGTAAAGAGTACTATTCACAGAGGATTGAGGAAAAGTTGCAATCACAACATTGTAAGATGATGACGGATGTACTCAAAATGGTAAATTGACTTGTTTTTATATAGCACTTTACTACACACAAAGCTCTTTTCATATGCCTCACATTTATCAAGCATGGGGGATTAAGGCAGTATTCCCTCACTCATTCCCTCTTCATATGGACAGCTTCTTTGACTCCCCGTTCAAGCCAGCGCTCCTCTCTATCAAGGATGTGCACATCTTCAAAAAAGAGGCCTGTATTGTTTATAAAGGGTGGGAATGCCTGCAGTATGTTTAGACTGAATATTTTATCTATGAGTACTGAAACATGTCTTTCAATTAACACTATATCCACGTAAACTGATTCAACTTGTGTGTGTGTGTGTGCGTGTGTGTGAGAGAGAAAGATTGAGAGTGAGAGAGAGAATTCCCTTACCTGGTCCCATGTCATTCAATGGAATCATGTCTCTTTCCCTCTCCCCTTTCACCCCTGAGTGAAACAGAAATATAATTATGATCAGCTCACGAGTGACATTCATGTCCATCTGTCATAGAGCTTTCTGCCACCTCAGAGATGAAGTAATTAACTACTGGAAGAAAAGTTCCAGCCAGGAAAACATGTGTGCGTTAGGACTTTGACAGCCACCACAGTCGTTTTAGCTGCTGCCAAAATGAAAAAAATATGAATACAGAAAAGTCAAAATCCCTGCTGAATGCATCTCCTCTTCACTGGTGCTCAGACTTGGCAATAAGCCATCCATTTTGTCGCTTACTTGGAGAAGAAAATACAGAAGCACTCCCTGCCCGTCTCCTATGGTGCTTGGACTTGGGGGGGGATATCCACTGAGGAATTACCACTCAATTTCAGCATAAAAGTGCTTTTCAAAAGTTCTGAATCACCACAATCATGAGAGGTCCTTGATCATGCAGTCGCATAATATTAAAAAGCTTAAGCCAAATACCGAATATGATTTTGTGCAGGTCTAAGGCTATCTGAATCTCTTTCTTATGCAAACCTTTGTCTATAAGTGGTAGGGTGCTGTCCTCATATCCTCCGTTGGCCCTCGTGCTGTTGCTCGGAGGGTTGAGGTTGACCATGAAGTCCGTCTTCTTCCAGCCATCTTTTTCCAAGGTGCGGCGCAGTTCCTTGTAGGCCCACACAGTCTGCAGCACCAAGCCGGCACCACGCACCTCCCGCTCTGAACGATTGCTGACAGATCCAGCAAGAATATGAAGTAAAAGTTAAAGGGGCAGGTAGAGGGGAAAATACGTATGTCAGGTTTACTAAATAAATCATGAAAAATTGGCAAAGTGTCCCAAGTCCTTTAACGGGAACAAAGCATGTCACATATAGATGCAAACATGATTGAAAAATATTTCAAAGGAGGAAACATTCCATCAAAATATGACATTTTTTCTGTGTCCCCTGTCTTCCTAACACATAAATAAATACCATACATATTCTCACACACAAGAAACATCTCACTACTTCATGAATAATCATTGGAAATCTTCCAACAAAATTCCAAAACACATACATGTCTTTATGCATGCTCAGTAATCCACGTAAGAAAGTACCGAAAAAGTTGAATCAGTTCATCTGGACATGTTTAGTGAGAGAAACGTTTCATCACTCATACAAATTACTTTTTAAGTTGGAACTGATTGAAGCTATCCCCCAATCCAACAAACAATATTCCAATGTATTTGTTATAGGGTCGTAGGGGTACCTGCAGTAAGTCCAGAATAAAAAATGCACTTGTATAAGGGATGGAACGTTTCGCTCATTAGACATTGTGTAATGATGAAGGAAAGCTGGTTTATTTGGTCATTGTATTATAACAAAGAAATGTGTCCTCTCCATCCAACTCATCCTATTGTATAAGAGCAGTTGGTAGATGCAGCACCTGGTACGTAGTTGGGGATTCAGTGTCTTGCTCAAGGACATTTCAACATACTTTCTGAAAAAACTGGGATTTAACCCATGGATTACTAGACAATGCACTCCACTTCCTTAGCCATACTGCCCACAATGAATGGAAAGAAATTCCCAGTGGACCCCTACTTACATATCTTTATTAATGAGGACCAGTCTCTCAATGCCCTGTGAGGCCCTGAGGGTTTTTGCTGCTTCCAGACTGGAGCCCAGCACTTCATGGAGAGTGCTTAGAACAGACACCACCGTCTCCTCTGAAAGTGCTCGCACAGGCTGGCTCTGACCACCACCTGGTAGGTTGGCCACCAGGTGAGGCACTGCATGTTTACCTGAGGATGAAAGCAAGCAAGCAAAAAAACAAACAAGCATGCAAACAAGCAAGCACGCACGCATGTGCACACCCACACCCACACACACACACACACACACGCCAAGACAAGGTAGAAAAATTAATCCTTCCAGTAACTTGGTTTCCTGTGAAAAAGGTGATATGCTTTACAATTGAATTCTGACATTAATGTGAACAATTACAAATAAAACCAAATAAGAAACTTCATCATCAGATAGGAACTTAGTAGACATAGAGAAAATTTTGAGCAGCCTCTTTGCAAAATGTTTACTGCAAATGCTGCACATTGCTGAGGCTATAAGATTAAGCCAAAATGTTTAAAGGGCAGGATGTTTAGGGGAAACATTTGCCTGGGCCGTTTCCTGTGATTTTAATTGCAGAAAACAACTGCTAATGTCATTATCCAACATTTTCTTACACTTGATCAACACAAATTATCCTGAGTACACAGAGAAACAGCTGAGGCAGACACACATGCATTACCTAGAAGGTCTCGGTTGCGTGCATCAATGGCCAGGTTGCGGAGAGCTCCAGACATGGCCTGGACCACACGGTCATTTCCGTGGGCCAGCAGTTCAGTCATCATAGGTAGACCCTTCTCCTGGCGCAGCAGGGCACGGATATACCTGCCATACTACACAGAAACACACATATTTTGAATAATCAGGCTTACAAAGGCAGGTGGAACTACAGCAGTTGTAAGACAATGGAGATGAATGATGAGTCCCTTTACAGCAACTCATGATGTACATCTGCTTTCCCACTACAGTTATATGGGTACAATTTATAAATGCTAAACAATTGTTTACTCCCCAACATGAAAAATCTTACATTAGTGGTAAGATGTCACACTGGTATGAGACATGAATGACTTAAGCTTGGAAAAACATCATTTGATACTGTGAATACACAAAATACATAGGTATATCTTCATGTTTATTCAGATCATCTGATAATGAGATGACAGCTTTTATCCCAGCAGTCCAGGTTGGGAACTTGGATTCACTTGAATTCCAAAAAGTGGAGGGTTGGTACTCCATATCAGAACGGGATGTTTTTTTTGTATAAGGAGCTGAGCAGTTCAACTTACAGTCCAGCGTCCAGCACACAGGTTCTGCACAGCTCCAGCTGAGGCTTCCAAAACCGTGGGGTTCTGGGATTCCTTCAGGAGAGAGGTGTAGATGCGAACAACCTCTGGCTGGAACAACAGCTCATAACCTAGTAGAGAGGGATTTAGCAAAAGAAAGTGGTGGTAGTTGAGGTGATGGGGGTTTACAGGGAATAAATGGAGAATAGAGAAAAAGAGGACAATGAAAAGAACAACTGGAGATTGTCAACTGAGGAAGGAGTGAACAGAGAAACTAAATGGACTCATGTTTATATAGTCTAATGACCAATCAAAACCCTTTACATCATATGCTCACATTAACTGAGCATGGGGGAAGGCCTGGATGCTCTTTCCCGATACCCCGTGGTGGGATCAAACCTTCAATACCTGACTTGGTGTTGAGGGTTCGGCATGTGCTCTACCACTGAGCTACTATAGCCCCAGTACTGCGGAAGTGAAGTGCTGAGCATGTCTGTTAACATGCTGAGATGTTGAAGGACTTTCACTTCAAAGTATGGTGACTACTGCGCTCACCATGGCCTAGCTTGTCAAATGTGACCCCCCCCTCATTTAAGGCCAGCTACAGTTGCAATCAAAGTTATTCAACCCCCACTGCAAATCAGGTTTATTAGTCAAATGTACATATTAACAGCTGTTTATACACAAAAAAATCAAACAAGAACATTTTGAATAGCTCAAAACAACTATTACAAGTGGCTTCTCCAAAATCAACACAAAAAGGGTGGCGTAGCTCAGTAGGTAGAGCGGTCATCTGGCAATCGGAAGGTTATAGAATCGATCCCCGGTCCTGCAAATAGCATGTTGATGTGTCTTTCAGCAAGACACTAAACCCCTAACTGCTCACTTGATGTACGTCGCTCTGGATAAGAGCATCTGCTAAACACCTGTAAAAAATGCTACTTTTATTGACTACTGCAGTCTCAAAATTAATCAACCCCCTGAATAGAATCCCTCATAAATAGCACACTGGTAAATCAGGCGTGGTCTCAAGCACATCAGATGCGACCAAGAGAATTGTCCAAAAAGTTCAGAGAAGAGATCATCGCCTTGCTCAAACGAGGAAAATTATATAAAGATGTAGCAAAGGCACTGAATGTTCCTAGAGATACAGTTGGAGGCATAGTTAGAAAGATTAAATATAAGGAACAGTGGCTACACTACCTGGACATTGCAGAAAGAGGAAACCATCAACAGCTGCCACTAGAGTCCTGAGGAGGAGAGTAGTAAGAAACCCTCGTCTAGCTGCAAAAGACCTGCAGCAAGACTTGGTTGCAGCAAGCACTGAGGTTTCAGTTTCCACAGTAAGACACATACTAAATGCTGAAGGGTTCCATGCCCGAATTCCAAGACGTACACCACTACTGACCCAAAGGCACAAGAAAAGTCGGCAGCAATTTGCTCTGAACTATATAAATAACCCAAAGAGGCTTTGGGATTCTGTTCAGTGGACCAATGAAATGAAATTGGAACTTTTGGGGCCAATGGATCAGTGGTGGATCTGGAGAAAGAAGAATGAAGCATACGCTGAAGAGAACACCCTGCCTACAGTTAAGCATGGCGGTGGCTCAGTGATGCTCTGGGGCTGCTTTGCTTCCTCTGGTACTGGAAACCTGCAGTGTGTGGAGGGCAAGATGGATTCAATCAAATATTAGGAAATCCTGGGAGAAAATGTCATGCTATCTGTGAGGAAACTGAAGGTTGGGTGTCATTGGACCTTCCAGCAGGACAATGATCCAAAGCATACCTCAAAGTCCACTAAGATTTGGTTTCAGAAGAGGTCCTGGAAGATACTAGTGTCCATCACAGTCAGCTGACTTGAACCCCATTGAAAATCTTTGGTGGGATTTGAAAAAGGTGGTTGCAGTACACAAACCCAAGTGTATTAGTAAGCTGCAGGCCTTTGCCCATGAGGAATGTTGCTAAGATTCCCCAGGAACACTGCCAGATGTTGGTATCTGGCTATACATCACGTTTGCAGCAGGTCATAACAGCAAAAGGGTGCTCTACCAAGTACTAAAGATGTCTGTCATGAGGGGGTTGGATAATTTTGAGACTGGAATAGTCATTAAAAGCAGGATTTTTTTTGTTGAATTTGGAGAAACCACCTGTAATATTTGTCGTGTTGAGCTATTTAAAATGTTCTTGTTTGATTTGTTTCTGTAAACAGCTGCTAGTTTGTATATTTGCCTAATAAACCTGATTTGCAGTGGGGGTTGAATAATTTTCCTTGCAACTGTATAGCCATTTAATTTTTAAATAAAAATCAATTATAGTCACATTTTAAAAGCAAATATTACTATCCACTTGTCCAAGCATGTCAACAAAACTTGATTGGATAAAATTCTAAGTAATCTTTTTGGAAAGCGTGGCTGGAGTTTTGGCGCCTCAAGGAACTCTATGGGCTGGTTACAGCACAAGCCAATACCGTTACCTTTTGCAGGAGAGCTCCTCTTTGGAATGTCAACCACATCTGCAACTCCATCCTCTTCTTTTTTTCCTGGAAGATGAGAACACGAAAAACCTTAGTAACACTCGAGAAACTTAGAACAACTTTCTAGTGGGACTCAATTGACAAACCATAGACCATACAGTCATTTGGGTGTTTGCCCTGCTGTTAGTGAGATCAATCTAATCAAGTGAAGCACATGGAGACATTTGTATACACATAAACCCTGACAGTAAATAGCAGTTCACTTACATGCACTGCAGACCAAGAGTAGTGCAGAACAGTAATAATGACCCATGCATGTTGTTAGTACACACGCAGCAAAACAAACCTGTTAGTTTTGCTACTCTCAAATTAACAGGACAAGCAGCTGTAGCAAAGCATAGGTCATAGTGGAGCCAGAGCTTACCTTTGGAAAACCATTCATCTGTAGCCCAACACAGTAGCAAGACAGGGATGGTGAGAGGGGAAAAGAGGAGAGGGAGGAGGGAAACAAGGAGATGAAGAGGGAGCAGAGGATGGCAAGAAATGAGGAAAAGACAGCATATCAGTGAAAGCAGCCACATCCCATCCACCCATTGAATAGCTGCTTACATCTCACATCAACCATTATACCACAAAGAAACAATCAGAAATAAGAAATGCAAGACATTTAAATCGAAGAGAGCCATGTGGGAACCCCTTCATAGACCGAAGGCAGTGGATCTCAACTGCTGGGTTTCTATTCTATCAGGCAGTTTATTATATTCACCTATTATCCACATTATTATTCCAACCTCCAAATAGAATAGGAAATTAGCAGTACTGGTATTACTTTGAGGACCGCATTGAGAACCACTGACCATGGACCAATCTATGTCCATCTAAACCAAGCTTCGTCTACATTGAACTGAGGCTGTCAAGATGACTTGACAAGTTCTCAAATAAATTAAATTCATCCCAGCCCAATTCAGTTTGATTAAATAGAATTTAAAAGTATTTTTTAAAAAACAACTAGACTATAGAAATAAAATTGACATGCCATTTAAGTATTTATGGTTATACAACTGCATTATATCAATATCAAACATATTGCTTATATAAAGAATACTTTGTAGGCTATGGAAGGCAGAGCAAACAAGATAGTGCAGAGAGGAAAGAAAGGGGAATATTAGGCAGCCCTTTATGTCTGATTCCCTTATCGTCCCACAATGGGAAATTTTGAATCTGCTTTTAACCCATCCTGTTGTAAAGGAGCAGTGAGCTGCCACCATATGGTGCTCAGGGAGCAGTTAGGGGTTCACTGTCTTACTCAAGGAAACCTCTATATGCTTTGTGCAGGACTGAGGATTGATCCTGCAACCTTCCGATTGCCGCCCCTAAACAATGTAACATATGCCATCACTATATTTTGGCTCCTGTAAATTTGATTTGGCTCCTAAATATTTTTGGTTTGGTAGTCATTCCTACACTTTTTATTTATCTTTTTGCCTGGAGCCCTGTACCAAGCATTTTCTTTAGTTTTCCTTCAGGAACTGTTGTTCAAAACTAGAAGCCTAACATTAACAGTACCATTAATGTATTTTACTCCTTTAGAAAATAAACTAAATGAATAAATAAAAAATAAATAATGTGAACAAGTCCACTGACTAGTAAATACAGATGCATTGTTCAAAGACAGAAATCAATACTCTCAGTGAAACACAAACATCAGGGTAGTTGAGAGGAGGAACATTCTTAGAGTTTGTCAAATTGTTCACATTCCACTGCCAGCCACTTGTTTTGGTGCGCACGTCAGTTATGTCTCCACCAAATTTTGAAGACAATTTAATCAAACTTTTAAAAGGTAAAAAAACTGGTCATTACTATGTTTCTTTCAGCTGATCTTAAGCGACAGAACAATCTTTGTGTTAGCAGGACTGAGTAATAAATGAATAAATAAATAAATGAATAAATGAGTGGAAAGATCACAAAAAACCAACCAATTGCACTGAAATAGCTTGATGGAACTACAGCTTATGGCATCATATAACCATTTTTCCTTTCCCTTCCACTTTCTCCCTCTCTCAAAGCTAACACATTCTCATCATAAGATATCCCTTTATTAGTCCCACAGGGGCAATCATGTACTTACACACATACACGCACACACACACCGCACCCACACACACACACACACACACACACACGCACACGCACACACCTTTTCCCTTGCGGGAACTGAAGCACCCTCCTTTCTGGTTGGCAGGGGCAGGACCCTGGTTGAGGGGCACAGCCTCCTGGTAGCGCTCACAGCCAGGGATCTCACGGTGTACCTGATAGGACAGGTTCCTCAGTAGGCACAGACTGTTTTCTATCAACTAGGAAACGGAAGGAATGGTGGTGCAGTTCATGAGAGAACAAAGAAAGAGGAAAACAACAATAAAAATACAACAGATTAGAAGATAATATATCAATGGCAAGTTCTATTATGGATGAGGAAGTCTATCAGGTAACTTATTTCCCACCAATTTACATCCAATCTCAGTACTTCACTTCTTTCTTGTGCATGAATCTCTCACATGATTACTTTACAGTCACAGGTATGTTGCTCAGGTGCACACCCTGATACTTGTTTTTTAATTTATTTGGAGGGTGGGGTCTTAGCTACTTTACCATAAATTAGAACCTTTCTCTAATTTATACTATTTCAAATAGGCAAGACCACTACATACCTTATTGTCTACATCTTTACAATCAATTTGAGATTGGACGATGTACATGAGTGAGTCAACCAATCCCGTGCACTCCCTGAGCTTCCTCCTTGCCTCACTTCGCTCTGAGCTCACATTCCTGATATGGAAAGGCGAGAAGAGAAGTGAGGAAAAAAGGGATTGGGGACAGTGGAGTGGGATGTTAAGAGGAATGGAAAGAGAAAAGAGATTAGGAAGTGAGGGGAAGGGCACAGGGTCAATTTCAGTAGATACAAAGGACTCCAGCTCACAGTGCTCAGACAAAAACAGTTTTTGTGAAATGCCTGTTAAATCGTAGACAGAAAGGTTTGGCAGGGTCACATTACATATGGCTCAAGGCCACACCCCATTCAGTGTCTCTCTTCCTTTCTCTGTACAGAATAGTGTATGCATGTAAACAACAAGCAGAAGACTAAGAACCAATGGCCAGTAACTTCCTGTCTGAGAGAAAAAGCAAAAGGAAGGAACTAGAAGACAGAAAACACTGGAGTCTTACTCAGCCGAGGGATCTTGTGTTGGCCTGCCTCTCTCAATGACAGACACGCCCCTTCCCACACAATACCAGGACACCACTGTACTCTGCACCCTCTGATTCCCAAGGCACAGCCCCCCTCTGTTCCCCGAGTCAAAAGGAACTTAGAGGGTTGCAGTGTTTTTTTTTAACTGCATTCCTGTTTTCCCAAACGGAAGATTCTTCCTGCTAAAGCCAGAGAGGCCAATTCTCTTGTTTCTTTCAAATCAAAATTATAAACCGACTTGGCTTCTCTGGATATGTTTGCCTGTGTTTTTCTGTTGTTTCTTTTGTCCATAAGTACCTCATAATTTGTAACATCCCTTGTAGGGTCAGAAAATATCAGATTTTTAAATTGGCCTCCACCACTCTTTCAATCTGCAATTGCTGATGTATTCAGGAGACCAATAGATAAGTAAACACTTCTACATATCTGACAGTCTTTAGCTGAAATATTTGCTTGTCCATTTGCATTCAGCACAGAATAGCAAACATACTTTTGTCTAATGAACTATGCTGTCATTTCCAGCCTCCAAATGAAAAAATAAAAGAGGGAATAAGAGAGCTAACCTGCTAGGCTATCAAAGAATCCACATTATCCACAGAAACAGTGGAGATGACCAAGACTTTATTGGTACACGGGGACTTGTGTTGTCCAACGTAAATTAAATAACATGACTTAAGGCTCGGCTGCATGTTCCAAGCCTATTCTCAGCATATGCACTTGTTTGCTTCATGTTAACCATTTGAATGTATTAGGATGCATTAAATTACAGGCATTTGACAGATGCTCTTATCCACAGCAACGTACAACAAGTGCATAGGGTCAATGTACAAAAGTTACTGAAGCAAATTTTAGATAACTAAAATAAACTTTGAATTAGTCAAAGAAAAAAGAAAATTCTAACCCAGATTGATTAAGCCAATTGCAGAAACCCAAATGTATTTGTCTATCAGTCCAACTTTGATACTCACTATTTACTCTCTGTATGTGTAAACAATGTGTCTGGAGCTTGCAGCTTGTTGTATGTGTAGGTGGGATTATTTTCTGTGGTAAGATGCGTCCTATGCTTCTACATGAAGTACGATCCCTACATCCACTTAGCATCATTTCCCAGTGTACTATTTGCAAGTATATTGCTGAAATTGTCCACCTTGCCCATGTGACGCCTATTGTGTGCCAAACCATTCTGAAAGAGGTAACCAATCCGAGACCATTCCTTAGGTTTCTAAAATGTTTTTCCTGAAAAAGTGTCTTTTGGTGTGCTTTTCCTGATCGAAATCAATAGTCTAATAACAACAACAACAACAATTGTTCACTTATCAATCCCATGAGGAGAAATTTGCAATTCCCTGCATTTGACCCATCCTGTTATATAGGAGCAGTGAGCAACCACCATTTGGCACCTGGGGAGCAATTAGGGGTTCAGTGTTTTGATCAAGGACACTTTGACATGCTTTCTGCAGGACCAGGAATCGGACTGGCAACCTTCCAATCGCCAGACCGACCTCTATACCCACTGAGCTAAGCTATCCCCCAACACAACCCCCCCCAGTAGGTATCAGTCCTATCAGTGACACCCTGTGTCCTTAGACAGAGGGTGTCACTGATACCCATCTAATTCATTTACTCGTTTCTCACTGTGTAAAGTCCACTGAGAACATAACTTTAATTTACGGCAAGAAATTTTAACTTGGGGGTACCACAGCAATGATTGTATTTGGGTCACTTTATCCAGTTCAGAGGAATAAATTTGCATCTGAACTCAACTGTGGAACTGAGCAGCCAAGCAAGCACTGTGCATGTGAAAAGAAGATTCAAAATCTTTATTATGACTCTCCTTGTACAAGTACACTCATGTGAAAATCTTTGGTCTATTCCTTCCTTCCTATGTCGCATCTACCACTGGTAAATTTGTGGTCCACAGTATTCTCGATCAGCAGCCATCCTGACACACACACCTTATTCCATAATACATCCCTATTGCTTTATATGTGTGTGTCTGTGTGTGTGCGTGTATGTGCCTGCTTTCACTATTTTTTTGGATATGAAATCTTTATCCGCTTCAAATATTACTGTATGTAGTTGAGGTTGTATTCCCTGCTGCTCACGGATCCCGAACCTGCCACCTAGTCAACCCCTACAAACCCATGGCATGGGAGATGAACACTCAAAGAACTGAGCTAAAAGCCCAGACTTCTCACTCAGGGGTTAGAAGCGTTCTTAATGCTAGGGGTGTGAGGATTTTACTACATACTGCTGCCAGCTAGCCATTGCGATTAAGTGTGTGCAAATAAAGCATCTGATATCCTATGGTCCAACTCTTGAGCTGTGAGGCCAAGAGATTCTTCATCATCTTCAGCTAAGGTCAGCTCTAGATTGGGGATGTTTTCCAATGTGATACAGTCCCTTTCGTCATCACTGCACTCATCTGGAAAATCAGATGTGAGGTCTTGTGCAGACGAGGCATCCGGCTTGTCGAATAAATACTTCGATACGTTTTCGCTATATCAGTCACGGTTCAGCTCATCTGTGATGCTCTTTGCCTTGTCCATCTTCATTCAATGATGAAATCAGATGCAATATCAGATTCTTGTGCGACAAGCCTGCATTAAGTAGCCATGTGGTTTTTTTCTAACGTGCAGCTAATTGGCCCAAACAAGAACTAAAGAACAACTATATGTCCAACGGAATAGCCAGAATGGAAATCAACAGTATTGATGCGCACACCCCTAACACGGGAGAATTTCCTGAAAATACAGCCGATTTCAAACACAAAATGTATACTTTTAAATCAACCAAAATGTTACTTGAAATACTGGGTGGCTTCTTCATGACCCCAACTTCCACTTTCTGCCAAAAAACGAAAATCACTACTTTTAGAAAAAAAAATAATAATTAAATCGCTTGTTTGCTCATTTATGTGAATGTTTCTTTCCCGACTTGTGTCTCTTAAATCCATAGCCGGTCACAATTATCAAGAAGTCTTAAAAAGATGTCCAGATGAGTGAGTCCCACACTTGGGGTGTGTTCACACCTGTATTCTATCACTTTCAACCTAAATGAACAGGTAACTTGAATTTGTGTTTGGTCTCCAAAGTTTTCACATTATCATTGTTGCAAATGAACCAAAGTCAAACAGACTAGGTGCTAACTAATTTCACTGGCCTTTGACTCATGATACAATTTGGGAAGTCAAGACAAACATGAAATGATTGTCTAGATTTCCCAAGTGTTAGATTTAATTCATCCATCGCAAATCACTTATAAAAGATCAAATTAGTTGACCACAAATATGTCCATGAGGGATTAAGCATGGCTCTATACATATTCAAATACACTTTATCGTTATTATCCAAGTAAAAAGCAAAAGGGCGCCACAGTAGTGCAGTGTGCACTTCAGAAAGTGACGAGCCAGGCATTGCATGTTCAAACCCACCACGGGGCATCAGGAAGGACATCAGGCCTTAATCGCCCAAGCTCAATCTAAATCTTTATAAACCCCCACAATTTGGAAAATATTCATGACATGTAAAATTGGACCTCTACAAGTGGAAAGTATGTGATATTCGTCAGACATTAAATCATAATAAACCTACATTGAGATTGTATGTCTCATTTTCAGAAAATACAACTAATCTCCCCCAATTTCTTGAGTTTTGTATTGGTAGAATTAAAATCACAAATGAACTACACCTCACTTCACATGGAAATGGACTGGGACCCACCTTTTTTCAGGCAGTCTTGGTGCAATGTTTGGTCTACTCCAGAGTTAAAATGACACTGTTCAGACCAGGCCAAACCAACCAAGTAAGCACACACACTAGAATTGATTCAAATTGCACCAATGGGGCAATCAATGCAATTTTCCACTTTTGCTGAGGTGGAATTTACCCCAGAGCACTGCCCTGATCAGCAGTGAGAGCAGCCCAGAAGAGGGAAGATTGGAGATGATCTGTGGCCATGGCCATAGCTTTGAATCAGGATAGCCAAGATCAGTAGCTATCAGGCCAAAGAACAGAACTGCCCATATCACACTTGACTAACATCTGCTGACCATAAAGGTACTACCTTGTGAATTTGGGACATAGAAATAAACTTGACCATAGTATAAGGTTGTAATAAAAGTTACATCATTTTGAATAATACAGTTGCAAAAGGTTAATGTTGTTGAGGCCTACATCTTGACAATGTAACACCACTCGGGTGGGTCTGGTAGAAGCCGTCTTAGTATTTAAGTCTAAATGTCTGAAAAAGGGACCAATACAGATAACCAATATATCCTTGAACATTCTGTTTACATTCTTAAAGTCAATGCCCTTGAGTTCTCTACTACCCCTACAAATTTTTGACCCCTTCATGTCCACTTTAAATAGATGTCTCTTCGTTTACAGTTTTCATGGGGTTGTGGCTCTTACTCTGCATACTACCCCATTCCCCATTGAAACCATCCAAGACGTGGTTTTTTTTCCTGCTCTCTACCTCTGTTACACTCTCATTCCTCTTGCTGCTGTCAGCTGACGGTATGTTGAGCTAGTAGATCTCCATTTTGTTTTAACCTTTCACATCACACTCTCATTTCTCCTTTCCCATTTCACAAGCAACAGCCAGGCATATAAGTCCACACCTATTCCCTTCTCCCAGCTCTCCTTACCTCAAGCAGCCTGCTGTGTTGGTAAGGGCCGTCTCCCACTCCAGATGTCTCGGTTTGCAGTTCTCTTCTCCCCCCCCTCCTCCATTGCTACCCCTCTCCCAGCCAGAGTGGGGGACCATCACTTCATCAGAGAGAGCGTGCAGTGCATGGTCCACGATCTCCATCTTCACAGAGTCATGTGATGACAGGTTCCACAGTGTACCTAGACATATGCAAGGAGAGGAGAAGGGCAGATCAGAGGCATTCATTAATTTTATGTTCAGACGTACTACAGCACGATCCTAAGTGTACATGACCCTTTCTATTTTCTTCCTCATTAGGTTGTCCAACATGAGGGAAACTTTCCGGAGATTCTAAAAAGAAAGAAGTGCCTTTCCATTGGGTTTCACTTTTAGGAAGAAGGGACATTTATGGGTAAGATTTAGGTGGGTATCTAAAAACAAACCTGTGATGGTGTCAGTGAGATCTTGGTCATGGGTCTTGCGCAGCAGTCGGACCAGGGCTGGCACGCCATCACAGTTCTTTATGGCGATCTTGTTTTCAGGATCTTTGCCATAAGAGATGTTCTTCAAAGCACCACAAGCTGCATGGTGCACCTACCATAAAGAAGAAAGAAAAAAAAAACATTTGGTGATATTGTAAGTCTATTAGGTTAATTTAGGGGAAGCAAGATTCAACTGTCTAACAGTTTGGTTATTACTGTTCTTCGTTTCCATAAAATTAGCTTGGCCTAACCTGTGATTTTTGTTCAAATGCGTGCAAAGATTATAATTCACTTTTTTTAATGGGAGAAATTGTGTTGTCAATAGGAGCACCAATGCTTGTAATCCTTTCAGATTCATGTCAATGGGAGGGTTCATATCTTATGGAGATTTGAAAGGTCATCAGTAAACACTTGTTAAATTCATGGTTGATTTGAGCAATTCAGCATTGTTAGCAAATTAGCAGCATGTAGATCATTGAATTCAGTGTGGATCTGGTCCTATGTTAAGTCCTTCTGATGTTTATGGGTTTAGTCAAACAAAACAAATCTAAACCATGCATGATGAACTCGTCTCATATTGGTCATTAAATGAATGTTAATGTAAGATTTATCTTTGAACATTTGGTTCAATTCTCTGATAATCAAGATGGACAACATATCCATCCTCATTTGGTTACAACCGGTGTTAAGAGTAATTGAACAAAGCTTAAGTTATCTTTTAGCAAATCATCCCCACTTAGAGTAAATTGCGAAATATTTATAGTTTATACAATTTGTGTTGCTTCTGTATCAGCTTAGTTTTAGTTGATCCTATGGTAGTGGGAATGGTATAACTATACATGTCAAATTCATTGATTAAGCAAAGGGCCGACAAACAAATTTAACAAACTAAGAGACAAACCTAATACATTTCACGTTTGCTGTGGACTAAGGCTTTTCTAAGGCTCTCCAACACGAAGAAACGTTATGTTATTGCAAGAACAGATGGAGAGTCAAGAGGGACTTTGAACAGACCTCTTTGTTAGGGTTATCAAGCATGGAGACCAGTGCTGGGATCCCCTTCAGACGCCGCACATCAGACTTGACCTGGACAGTAGAGGGACAAAGTTTGCCTTTGGACATGCAAAACGTTAAAAAAATACTAAAATAAAATAAAAATAAACCCAATTAAGCTTTATTGGTGTATCACATTGTAAACAGTGGCTATTGAAGAATGTTTAACCGGGGTAGGCCAGAGAGGTGGGCTCATTTATTTAAGTCAAGGCTATTAGCTATGCTAATACTTGAATATAAAAATGCTCTTAAAATTATCTTTAAAACATAAAAAATGCATCATGCAAACTGTGGTTTCCATCTTCCGCTCAAGTAACTCAAACTGACTGATAAGTGTGTGTGTGTGTATTTTTAAATAGCACTTTTCTAATCTAGCGACCACTCAAAACTCTTTTACAATTAATGCTTCACATCTACCAAGCCACTGTGGTGGGATATGAATTTGTTCATTCAACAAGCTAATTTTTAACATTTACAAGTACTTTTGGTCATGGATCTATAATATTGAAAGGTCTGTTTTACGTGTCAAGATATTAAGCTAAGATATTTAGCTAAAATGCCTCCTAGGCTTTAACCATCAAGGCTATTTGTTAGATATGAGATTGTGGCAGAGTCTCGGGTGGCAGCCTTTGTTGTGCACTGTAGCATAATACAGTGGTTCTCAATCTATTTAGGCTGAGAAGTCAAAACACAAACACGAGGCATGCTAATTCATGGGAATGAGTTATGCTGATCATCTCCAATGTCATGATTATATTATCAGAGATATTTTCCCTTTATAGCACACTGACAAATCATTAAATCTGATAAGCAGTAGTGACATCACTCATCAAAAATTTGTAGCCCTATCTATATGAATCAGTCCAAGATCTTGCAAGACAAGTGTGCAATACTTTATTGTTCAGATTAACTAACAACAAAAATAACTGTGATTATTATGATAAGCCAATTTTTTTATGAAATAGAATTATATCAAGGTCTATACCATACGCAGTAAGAATGGTAAATGGTAAACTTATGGAGAGGGAAAGAGATTTGGATGCAGCATCATCAAACCATTCACTCCTAACACCCAGTTCCCATGTAATGTAAGAATTTTAAGCCTGTTATATGATGCCATTACATTCTTGTTACATTTATTGTATTGTTAAGCAGTGTAGACTACACAATATAAAAAACATCTTTCTTTGAATATTTTCACATGTATTTTTCCCATACCTTGTCATTCTTGAAGGTAAGATGCTGCAGGTATGCAGCTGCATTGCTCTTTACTGGATCCAGCCTGTAGTTAAGCATGGCAATGACCTCGGGCAACTCTGGTTGACGCCAGGCGCCTGGGACAGGACCTTTCCTCAGTGTGCTGTCCAATGAGGCCATGCTTCCTCTTTCACCCTGGGCTAGTGGAGCACCTCCTCCCCAATAATACATATCCCCCGCTCCACTCATGTCTCCGTCCAGGGTACCCTCGTAACTCCTGGAGACAGGAAGAAAGAAGGTGTTTGTGGATACAGAATTACTCTATGTGGGATATAAGTTAATAGTGATGGTGATATCCATCAATATTAACACATTGACTGCAAGGGTCCACTTTTTCCTATGTAGCAATTTTCCTGCAATTAGGATTAGGGATCTATTGAAGTTTAGGATTTCACATTCATGTCTGTTTTAATCCTAGCTTTAGTTATACTCCTGGTTATTACTAACAGTTTCAATTCAAATATTTGAACATAGGATTCCACTTGTCTTTTCGAAAAAGAAATGGATCAACTATATATCTATCTATAGACAGACGGACAGATACCCAACACCCCCTATTTCAGACATTCGCAGTAGTAGTGGTAAGATAAGCATCTTTTCAGGCTTAATAATCCAGGATGCTTTTCTTTTCATCCATTTTGGCATTATTTTACCCCATTCTTTGTGAGCATCCTAATTTACATCTCTGTTCCTTTAAAGGGGAGCTGGGTGGGTCACATTCTGGACTGAGAGCTGAGAATGACATTCAGTTGAATGCTGAAAGGTACTCATGTTTTATTTTAGACCCATGTCCAGATACAACCAATATGACTTAGTAGTTGTAATGTTTTGTGCTGTTGTGGTGGCCAGTTACTGCAATGCATATCGGGAAATCACAATGCATCAACTCATGTACACAC
>OMLC01042746.1:0-16890 GCA_900302585.1 Regalecus glesne | reverse complement strand
CTGACAATTTCACTGTGCACAAACACACACAAACCAGCACACACACACACACACACACACACACACACACACACACACCTCGTGTCAGCCATCAGGGAGAGGGCAGCTGTGGACCATGTCAGGCTTTTCTCAGCCAGTACTTTGAGTTTAGCTGTTAAACAAGTCGGTTTAAATGACGATGAGCTTGACGTGCTCAGAATGAGTCCAGTCCTGAACCAGAGGTGTTGGGCTACAGGAAGGCCAAGTGGCCCCGGTCACATGTAAACAGAAGTCTGATCAAACACAAAGTGTGCTCTGAAAATAACAATCACACCGTCTTACACGGTCCTCGTCCAGAGCAGGACAGGCTGTGGGGAGCACACGTCCTTAAGGTGGATTAGTCCAACAGCCCAGCTGATGAGAAGCTAAGAGCTTCGTGAAGAAGTCCACCAGTTTGTACAGGGTTCTTCACTATAGCCCAGTCTGGAAAACTCAACCCAGATGACCTCTCACATGTCAAAAACAAAACCACAAGTGCCACTTGCAGGTCGTGTCCTCACCGACCATGGTGACAGAGTCTCTGCTGACGCCATTGAACTGGTCCACAGCTCCAGGCTTGGAGCTCATCGTTCCAAAACGCTCCTCCGACCCTCTTCTTGACCCATGTCTCTCATCCTCTGATGATGACCCTGTTTGTACGATAGTACCCTCGGGGAAACGTTCTTGTACCACGTGTCTGTCAGATAACCAAAAAAAAAAAAAAAGACAAGGAACAAACGCCTGTTCAACTCACACATTGTCCCTATTGGTTTAATCCAATTCCAGATATCCGACGGCTACAGCCTGCCTGCCATGTGCTGATGGACGACAAGGAGACCCCCCCTGCCCAGGATGTCTCCAATGCCACAGAACAGCATCCATAGAGATCAGTCCTGTGGGCAACGTAGGGTCTCCGGTTCCCCTGACACACGTCAGCAGACTGTGAGGGAAACCCGACATGGGAACAGGCAGAATGCTGAAACCAAGACCCTCTCACCGAGGTAACCACCGTGTCTGCTCTGCTCAATGATCACCCCCACAGACAAGAATCCTTTAAGACCCCCACCTCTTCTTACATCTGGTTTCCAGTTCATCTTTCATGCTAGAGCACCTTTCTGGGTGACAACATCCAGACAGAGAGTCGGACGTGTGACTTCTTCCATAGCAGCTGCTTGTCGGTGGAATTCAATCTCATTTTGGCACATTGGGGTTCCTAGCGAACTGCTCTGGATGATCACGCGTGAAGTAAAAAAATAAATATAAATAAAATGTATTCAACCGGGCCTTAAGAACTCAAGCGATCACTTTATCCCAATGGGCACACACAGAAACCGGTGACGCCTCTTCTCGCAAACCCTAAAGAACGTGAGCAGCTTGTTCATTTGCTCCTTCACTTGTCAGGGGCTCAAAACAAAAAATACCCTAAAACAACTTTACAATACAGAAGATACAGCAGAAGGCATGCTGGGTAGACCCTTACTCCCCAACCTCAAAGACCCTAGACTGAACGTGAGGGAATTACTGGCACAGCAAACAGGGAAAGTGGATTTACTGAGCTCTCTGTCCATCGACTCCCCTCTCCTGTCATCCATCCCTGTACCTGTCTGCTCAGCGACCCCCCCCTACCCAGCCAGGGGGGGGGCATGGCTCAGGAGGCAGAGCAGGTGGTCTCAGATTCAGAAGGTGGCTGCTTCAACCTCGTCCAGACAGAGAGGGAAATTGTACTCATTAGTGGCACTCTGCTGCCCCCTGATGGCCATCTTGGCACGGCGGCTTTAGACGTAGAAACACTTGTGATCCTTCAGGTTTCTCAGGTAGGAGAAACTCTTCCCACACTTGTCGCACATAAACTGCTTCTCGCCCGTGTGGATCTGCTGGTGGGCCTTCAGGCTGTTGCCCTGGTTGAAGCTGCGGCCACACTGGTCACAGCTGAAGGGCTTCTCGCCCGTGTGAATGCGCTGGTGCCTGTTCAGGTTGCCGGTGTTGCTGAAACATTTCCCGCAGGTATCACAGCTGAAGGGCTTCTCTCCCGTGTGGACCACCTGAGAGGAGGTTGGGGAAAGAGAGAGACAAAGTCACCAGGGAGTTCTAAGACACGGGATGAGTGAGTAGCAGTGAGACGTCACGGGGAGACCGACACCGGAACCAGTGACACGCTAGGATCAGCTTCACGCCACCAATTGGATTTTCATAGAAGAAGCTTTACTCGTGTGTCACTGTTCATACACACGATGACACGTGTCCTCTGGGTATCAAACCACCAATCCTCCAATCACCAGACCAGCCCGGGCCCCCTGACCTATGGCGCCCCGTCTGATGGTCACAACACTTTATAGACTCCGTTTGGAGGCTGCTCGGTCATGAAGGCATTTCTCTGCTGGAAGACTACCAATGAAATTTCACCCACCTGGTGTGACTTGAGGCTGCTGTGCTGGGTGAACATGCGGCCACAGATGTGGCAGGAGAAGGGCCTCTCCCCGCTGTGCGTCTTCAGGTGGATCTTCAGGGTGCTGGCCGACTTGAAGCTCTTCCCACACAGCCCGCAGCTATGGGGCCGTTCCACCGTGTGGTGCTGCTGGTGGGAGCGCAGGTCGGTGATGGAGCTCAGCCGGCGACCGCAGAGCACGCAGGTGCATGGGATGGTGGCGGCGTGGGTCTGCAGGTGGGTGCGGAGCGAGTCGACACACGCCGCCATCGTGCCGCATGCCACGCAGGCCAGCGCGCTTTGCTCGCCCTCGTGCGAGGTCTTCTGGTGCCTCTTCAGAGCGCTCTTCTGAACAAAGCACTTGCCGCACGTCTCGCAGCTGAAGGGCCGCTCGCCCGTGTGGATCCGCTGGTGGCCCTTCAGGGTGTCGGCCTGGTTGAAGCTCTTGCCGCAGGTCTCGCAGTTGAATGGCTTCTCGCCTGTGTGGATGCGTAGGTGGCGCTGCAGGTTGCCCTGGATGGTGAAGCTCTTGCTGCAGTACTGGCAGTTGTAAGCCCGCTCGCCCGTGTGGACCATCTGGTGCATCTTCAGGCCGTGGGCCCGGTAGAAGCTCTTGCCACACTGCTCACAGCGGAAGGGCCGGACCTCAGCGTGGAGACGCTGGTGGTTCTTCAGCAGCTGCTTCAGGGTGAAGCCCTTCCCGCACACGTCGCACGTGTGGGGCTTCTCACCTGCATGTGGTGACCCATGACAGAGGGGGTTTTAATCAGGGCGTCCTAGCTTACGCTACACACCGAACCACATCTGTCGCTCCCTGCTCAAACCAGCTCCTCCCTACCCATCTCTTACTCTTATCCACGGGACCATTTAAAGCCCACCTAGCCCTCATGTCAAGGTCCTACACATGGTCTGTTTACCCAATTACAGTGTCCCTCATTTGGTTTCAAACCCCCCACCCCTTGCTAGGGGTGCTTGGCTGGGTCCAGCTAAAGGTTCACCTGTGTGGAGCAGCATGTGTGCGTTGAGGCTGCGCTGGAAGGAGAAGCCCCTGCCGCACTGGGAGCAGTGGAAGGGCTTCTCGGTGCTGGCACCATGCACCGCCTGGTGGGCTTTCAGCTGGAGAAGCTTCGTGAAGGTCTTCCTGCAGTGTTTACAGCTGAGGGGCTGCTGGCTGTTCTGACCCACGGCGTCCCTCTTGGCCCGCCCTCGGCGTGGCTTGGGCTTCACAACCCGCTTGGGTCGGGCGGTGTATCCTGGGTCGCCTTCCTCCGGGTCCTCTGGCTCCAGCTGAATCAAGAATTGACATTTGATCGGAGAGTTCATACGTATCAAAGAGCAGCAGCAGAAGAAGAAGCAGAAGAAGCAGCATCAGAAGAAGCAGCATCAGAAGAAGAAGCAGCATCAGAAGAAGAAGCAGCTTTACTCATGTGTCATTGTTCATACATATAATTAAATGTGTTCTCTGCCTTCCACCCATCCTGTTGTATAGGAGCAGTGATCATTGTGGGGTGTGTTTATCTGTCCTGGTTAATATATTTATATTCATGTAAATAATCCAGTAATTCAAGTGATGTCTTTCCATCTTGGGCAGAACAAGCCTGTTACATATGTCTGGTCGTAGCTCTGCTGGAGCCTATCCAGCACTCATTCATTTGGCACAGGGTGGAGAAACCCCTTGGACAGGTCGCCAGTTTATCCCAGGGCAGGTGTGGGGGTTTAAGACCAGATGCCTTTCCTGATGCCCTGTGGTGGGCTCAAACCCACGGCCTCTGGCTCATTATGTCCCACAGCACGCGTCCTTCCTCTGAGCTAATGCAGCCCGACGTAAACTCAACAAATGTTCTAAGCAGAGGAAAGAGACATTGAACGACTGTGACCTGGTAGTCTGGGTCATTGTCATCGTCCTGCCCCGGGTCATCTGGGTAGTGCCCCGATTCAGGTGAGGCCTGGTGTGGGTACGCCTCCAAACCCTCCTCCTTGATAATCACAGGTTCCACACTGTCCTTTGGAGAGGAGAGATGGAGGGAGATGAGAGAGAGGAGGAAAGTTAAAAATCAGAGCCAGGACTTTGACATCAGTTTAGTCCATCTGGGCCAATATTTCCCAAGATGCACAGGTTTGCTTTAATGTGATGTCTTTTCTTATGCTCAGGTCGTGTCACTCCACATTCATCTTTTCCCCTCCATAAATGCTTTGCCATGTTGAATTTTTTGGGTGGCAGAGCATTTTACATCACCATGAATAACAGCTTCATGCTGCGCACCCCACCAAGACAGACGGGTATGTGGGATCTCACCTGGCTGTCAATCACTCTTGAGTGTAAATTTGAAAATGTTAGATAAAGATTTCATGACAATGATGGGAGGGACGGCAGGGTCGGTGCAAAAACCAGTGTCACCTTACTGACGGGCGACTGAACAGAACACATCAGGACTGGTCTCACCTCGTATGCTCTGCCTTTCCACAGGTGGATTATGGGGGATCGCTTCACTCCTACACCACTGCTGGCCATTACTGCAAAAGAAGATCCACGGTGCAAAAGATTAGTGTTCAAGCCATGTGCATGACAGAAGGGGGGGGGGCGTGCATCTTGATGGTCACATGTAAGAATGGACCTCAGCAGGGATATGATGATATTAGATTTTGAACAAATAAAATGTCTCCATGATTTGCCTTCACAGAGATGGTTAGCATCATGCTAAAGTCTGCATTTTATCAGCTGCAGGTCTACGTCCGGCCTGTTTTTTTTCTCAGCCAAATGTAAAGACACACTATGTGCTGGTGTGTTTGGTCCCTTCCTTAGAGACACAGCAGATAGGTCTGTTTCACATATCACCATCAGTCCCCATGTTGTGGGGGTGGACACGGACTTAGATGGAGCTTGGGGGATTAAGGCTGGATGCCCTTGCTGACACCCTGTGGTGGGTTTGAGTCTGCAGCATCTGGCTAATCGGTTCCGGAAGCACACAAAAGATCTTTAAAAAAAGTTGATGCTGCATCAAACTGACTTCCATGGATTTTCCAAAACTTTTGAAATGAATAATTTTCCAATATCCTCTGCAAAGCCCGTAAATTACATTTTCAGAAGTACCGACTTCTCCAGGCTCTTCATGAGGTGACGTAGCCTACAGATGTCGGATGGATCACAAACCTCTGCGAGTCTTTCTCCTGGACCGGCGGGGGGCCTGTACATCATCTCCCTCTGCTTCCCTGAAGTTGCTTCCATTGGCAGGGCCTCTCTTCCTCGCCTTCTCTCCTCCACCTACCTCTGTCAACACCTCCGCACTGGCTTCCTGACCTCGTCCGGCCTCCAAAGCCAGCCTGAGCTGCACCTCTGCCGCCTCCAGCCTCCTCTTCAGCTCCTCATTCTCAGTGGTTCCCTGGGTAACCTGCAGGTCCAATACCAAAATGAAGAAAACCAAACAGACTTTAAGTAAAATGGAGATGAGAGACATGGTCTATGTGATTCTGGGGGCCCTGGGGATTATCTTTCCCCTTTGGGTCTAGAAAGAAGAAGCATTATTCACGTGTCATTGATCATACATACAATGAAATGTGTTCTCTGCATTTGATCCATCCTGTTGTACAGGAGCAGGGAGCAGCACCTGGGGATCAACTCCAACTCTATTTCCAGCTGCCTTGCTCAGGGGCACAGGCAGGGCCATTATCCCTGACATGCATGTCTTAGTGATGGTGGGAGGAAAGCCACACAGACACGGGGAGAACATGTAAACCCCACACAGAGAGGAGTCTGTGTGATGAGAGCGGTTGTACAGGAGAAGTGACACACCTCCGGTCTGAGGAGAGAGGAGAACTCCTGGAAGAGCTGGCAGATCTTCTCCACAGCATCTCTGGCCAGAGAGGTCATGAACACGCTCAGCTGGATCACCTGTGGAGAGGAACACAGTTCAGCTCACAAAAGACTGATTGTACATCTGGACACCTGGGTTTCTGCCTGTCTCTCACCCAAGTAGATCCGGCACAGGAATCTAGACGTACGGCACATAGAACAGACACCGCCCCCCCAAGGCCTTTTCTTCAGGCCCTATCAAAATGGCGTCCAAAACAAAGTCCCCGTCTCGCCTGATGTCGGACCTTGATGAGCCGTAGGGTTGCATTTCACTAAAACACGGATGACACGGTGACAGGAGCCCCACATATACCATCTTACAGTGATTTACTCTTTCTACTCTATTTCTATGATCAGCTGAGCTTGGCCTAGACGCCCGAAGGGGAGGGGGGATTGTACGGAGACACCAAAACACAACGTCGTGACGAAACACAACTGACACCATGGAGACAGCAGGACTGCTCCTACCAAGTCTGTAGGACTGCTCCTACCAAGTCTACACCCTGACACACAACACCGTCCATCCACAGCAAAGTGTCCAGCTCCGGGTGAGGTGGGGTGTGTCTCCAGGGCTTGAAGGCAGAGAAACGCAGTTCACGCAACTCGCACACACCAATGGGCAACTTCTGTAGTTACGATCTCAACTACCAGACATGTTTTGGGACCATGGGGGGGACAACAAGACATCCAGGAGGCAGCCCCCGTCAACACATGGTCACCATAGAGGCACCACAGACTGAGCCCAGCTGTAGAGGGACCTCAACTCTCCAGAAGCCAGCCCCCCGTCACACCGACCCCAGACTCGAACTCAACCTGCCTTGTCTGAGGGTCCGGCGGCGTGTCCGGTCTCGGCTGATTCAGGTCCACCGAGAACTTTGGTGATTTCTGCGACAGTCGTGTCGATCATCATCTCCAGGATGGAGCCTACCTGCTCCTCCAGCGCCGTCATGCTGGCGGACAAGCTACCGTGATGACATCCGCAAACCGGGCCGGGCTTTGTCCCGCTGAAGACAAACGGGCGCTTTCCAGAAGCTGGCAGAGCAGAACACGGGAAACAACTCGGACCAGCGGGTAGGTCACACGCCTTTTTCACTTCCGGTTCAAAAACACATCATTCAAAATAAAAGCATCCATCGTGTTGAATAAATGTGATAAATATCAACGTTCTTATTTAGCACTTTTCTTGTTTGTTTGGTTTTTTTTTAAACACAATAATCCAGATAGTAAAATAAAATACTAAATGGATTGGGTCACATAATGTGGACGTTAGTTCACTTATTCTTGCTTTATTTTAACATTATCCGATTCAAATTGTTGTGACTTTCTGCTAAATGGGGACATGACTAACCGAAGTCAGCCACACTGTGACCCTAAATTGTTTTCCTATGAAATTGGACGCACATTTTCTGCATTTGCCAATTTGACGTCGGTCAACTGAATCAGTTTCTTGTGCTATTTCTGGCTCGATGCTCGTTCACAGTAAGGATGGAGGAGTAGTCACAAAAAGAGGTGAATCTGTTCAGCTGGATCAGAAGTTTGGAGGAGTAGGACTAGGCTTTGTCACGGAAGTCTTCAGACAATGGTCTGAATCTAAAGTCCTCACATTGGCCTCACCAGGCACATCACTGAGTACAAGACAAACCCAATATACGCCTGAATTGAATACAATCATATTAATTATATAGCTGCTTGTTGCCTCACATAAATCCCAAACTTATTTACTCCTCTTCATTATCAAAATTACAGATATATTAATTTCTATATAATCCAGTATTTCCAGTTCTTTCAGCCATGGTCAGTACGAGGCCAAAATGGACCATGTGGTAGTCTTGGCCAGTATCATTACTCAAGCTTGAAATATGCATCAATTTTGGCATGAATAGTAAATTTTCTACTATAAATGAAGCTATTTTCTTCTGTTCAAGCATCGAATATTTCCCCATAAACCCTAAATGATAAACCACACACTAACACAAGTCTGAGTAAAAACATGAAATGCATTCATTTTAATTAAGACAGGCTAACAAATCCACATTTATGTGCAAATATGGCAACATCCACCTTTCTTGTATTATTCTGCCAGGAGTGTCCTCGGGTACGATGAACTCTGCTGTAGGTGCTCTTTCCACAATACCAATGTGTTCCAATGGGACCTGCTTTGCTCCAGACCCAGCCGGCCTAGTCTGAATGAGCAGCACAGAATTGGCTTCCTCATCCACCATCACCCATCATATCCACTTCCAGAGCTTTCATTTTCAAACTGGAGAGGAGCAGAGCACAGCTGATGAAGAGTGAACATACCAGAGGGAGGAAATCTGCATTTTCTTCTTGGGATGGCTCTCCTGTTGTCACATTAAGTAAAATGGAATCGTCCAGGTATGGTCAAAAACAGACTGTTGTTTGCAGATCGATGGGGATCTAACAGAGACGATCAACTAGAGGACACGTGTTGTCATCCTTGTCTTGTCTAAAACTGAACGTTTCCTCTTTAAACTACAGGGCTGATCAAAAGCTTTACTGCCAGGCTTCTCTCAGACCGCCCGCTCTCCTGCTGCTCCTCACACAGCAGATCTCCTCCATGATGGAGGAGATCCCAGACACATCCTCACTCAGGGTGTGTCTGGGACTAAGCATTTCACCGACAACCATCTCTTTTCACGTGTTACCTGTTTTCTGTGGTGCCTCCATATTGCTGCTCGGTCTGTTTTACATCGACTTGGAATGCTGGACTCCTCTCTGCAAATCACATTCACCTTTTGACATAAAGAGAAAAGGTGAAACTTGTGTCACTCCATCCAGACATGACCAGAAAACGTGACCTGTTGGACATCTGGGGACGCTTCTTAAATCTAGCAGAGTTGTTTTTCTCTCTGACTTGCCAGCAGGTAGTGCACATGGATTTGAATGGGCAACTCTTGACTCTCAAATCATGACCATTTATGGGCCAGTGTGTGCATTCAAATGCTTAATAAGCACCACATCCTTCATCTGACAAAGAACTTCTCAGGCCATTGAAGTTCCCTGTAAACCATTCTGCACATCCTTTATTCGCCACCAGGTTTGGTCATACATGACTCAGGGTGGTAGCCGTCGCCGTTTTGAGTTCCCTCAGGCAGAAGAAGAAGAGGTTCCACTGGGGCCACGTGTCCGTTAGGTGTCGCAGCGTCTCAGGGGTGGTGCAGCGGCGGTCCTCCTCTTCTGACACTTGCCACAGCTGTGTTTCTTGAGCTGCCTGGAGTCGGAGAAGCCCAGCCCACAGCTGTGACAACAGTAGGGCTTCTCTCCCGTGTGGACCTGCATGTGGAACTTGACATGGCTGAGCTGACGGAACCGGACCCCACACACTTCACACTCGTAGGGTTTCTCCCCCGTGTGAACCCGCAGGTGCCTCAGGTAGTTGGTGTAGATCCTGAAGGCCTTCCCGCACTGCTCACACCGGTGTGGTTTCTCTCCGGAGTGCTGCAACTCGTGGGACTTGAGGGCCTGGAGTATGATGAACCTTTTCCCACACACGCTGCACCCAAAGGGCCTCTCGCCTGAGTGGATCCTCTGGTGATAGCTGTAGGTGGCTTTGTAGAAGAAGGACTTCCCGCACTCGGCACAGGTGTACTGCTTCTGGCCGATGTGGATCAGCTCGTGTCTTTTCAAAGTCCCGGCGGCATCGAAGGACTTCCGGCAGACCTTGCAGCTGAATGGCGTCACATCCACGGTGCTCTTGTCCCTCCGGCAGATCACTCGACGCCTGCCTCGCTCCCTCGTCCGCCTCCTCGTCACTGAGCCGTGCTTCTCGTCGTGCGTCACTCTCTGGTGTTTCTGCAGCTGGCAGTTGTACAGAAATGTCTTCCCGCACATGTCGCACATGAAGGGCTTGGCGGCGCCGTGCACGAGCATGTGGGCTTTCAGCTTGTTGGCCTGAACGAAGCTCTGGTCGCAGACCTTGCACTGAAAGGGCCGCTCCCCTGTGTGAATGCGGATGTGCCGCCTCAGGTTGTGCTGCAGCGTGAAGCCGGCGCCACACGTCTCACACGTGAACACCTTTCCCCGGTGCACCGCCTGGTGTGCCCTGAGCGACCTTCGCTTCACGAACACCTTGCCGCACGTCGCACATTTATAGGGCTGCTCGCCGGTGTGTTCGCTCCTGTGGCACTGCAGGGTGAAAGCGTATCGGAAGCTCTCGCCGCACTCCGCGCACCGGTGAGGCTTTTCCACACCGTGGACCGCCTGGTGGGCTTGTAAGTTGTGCTTGGCTTTGAAGCCCTTCCCACACACGGAGCAGCTAAAGGGCCGGGCGTCCGTGTGAACCAGCTGGTGAGACTTCAGGTGCATTCTGGTTTTGAAGGCCTTGTCGCAGAGGTGGCACTTGAAGGCGGTGTACTTCTTCTCCTCATGGCGCAGGAGGTGGTACTCGAACGTGGCGGTGTTCCTAAACCTCCTGGGGCACTGGTCACAGGCGAAGGGCCTCTGTTCCCTGTGAGTGTTCATGTGCTTCATCAGATGAAACTGGCGGTTGAAGCTCTTGTCACACACGTCGCACACGAACAGCTTCCCCCTCCTCTCGAAGGCAGGTGGGTGTTGTTGTGGGCGTTGGAGTTCTAGTTGGGGTTGCGTACTATGGCTCTCTGGCTCGTTGGATTTATCACGTGTGACTTCTTTCTCTGTCAAGCCTGAAGGAGAAACCAAAAGAGGAAAATGACCAGTTGGTTGAATTTCTTATGTAGAGTTTGAAAGTTGGATTGGTGCTCACAGCTCTTTTGCAGAAACCGAAATTGTGATCACAAATATATAATGAAGATTGCTCAGAGGTAGAGCGCTTTGACAAATGACCACCCGGAGGTTGCAGGTTCAAACCCACTGCAGGGTATCAGGAAGGGAATCAAGGCCTTAATCCCCCAAAACTCCATCCAAGTCTGTGTCCACCCTCACAAAATGGAGCCTGGTGGAGACACATGAGACAGACTCACAAAAAAAGGTGAATCGGTTCAACTGGATCAGAAGTTTATTCAGAAATGTTGCCTCACTCAAACAGGGGACATCTTCAGTCTGAGCTGACTGCAGCATCCCCGCCCTCACCACCCTCACCTGTTTGAGTAATGAAACATTTCTGAATAAAGTTCTTATCCAGTTGAACTGATTGACCTTTTTTTGTGACCCCCTTATCTGGATGACTGAGCATACATCCAGACATAAAATAGACCTCTCTCCTGTTAAATGGCTGTAATAAAAAGGTCATCTACCATTCACCTGTTGTTCAGCATTTATGGCACATAAAGTTTATTACTATTAACAGCTTTATCCCATTTCATCCATCAGCCAACAAACCAGGACAGCACAAACCTTACCAGAACAGAGTCCATTCTGCTGTGTGACAGGAGAGGACAGTGCTGCCCTCTGCTGGTCTTCATCCACCTTCCCTTTTAACCTCCCGAAAGGTTTAAGTGTGAAGATCAGCCCAGTCTGCTCAAAGAGCACAGGGCAGCCCTTCAGGACGTTTTCCCTCCACTTCCGGGCATTTTCAAGCTTCTCCGAGACATTCCTCAGCTCGCCCTCCAGCTGCCCTACTCTGGCCCGGAGAGTCTGGTTCTCCCTCCGTGCTGGTGTGGACAGCTGGGTGAATACATTGTCCATCTTTCGAGCTGCCTCCCTCACCAGGGTCCGGATGATGCCACCAACATCTGTCTGGAGAAAGAGGAGAGGGTGACATGGAGTGATGAGTTTCATCCTTCAAGTAACCTCAGTTGGGTTCTTGCATGATGAAGGAGGTGAAATGGACAAACACTGCAGGACTAGTAGAATGAGACTGAAGCACTAGATCTATAAAAGCCTTTTCAGTACTGTCCTGGTTAGACTTGTCTGCTGGTCTAGACCTGTCCAGAACACCTGCATATGACTGTAGCTCTCACAAGGTACCAACATAATACCAACAACGTGTTCAGAGCATTCTTCAGAGTACACAGAGACGGGTTTTTTTTTAAAGTACAAATGAGAACTAAGTTCACCAGATTCATGGTGGATAATAGTGGTGAATTTTCAAGCTTTGAATACCATACTGATAGAAATTGTCCAAATATTTTGGTTCATTGTTCAAATTGAGCCTTTTTTCTTGCACATGAAACACTTTTAGGCATATAAAATGTGTGTTGATCACAATAATTGTCTGAAACCATAAAGTCAAAGTTATTTCCCTCTTAGGGATATTTCTTAGCCACATCTGCCGTCACACCTCATGTCGACTGCTCTCTCATGTTGATGTCCAAGCTTCCCTCTCTCTGGTGACCGGGGTCGTAGGGTCACACTAGCGTCTTATTCAATTCATTGGGTTCTCTGTTCTAGCGGTCAAACACGGCACACAAATAACAACTCACTTTGGCTTTGTCAGAAGGCGACATGAGAAACTTTTCCTCCTCCGAGCTCCCGGCGACGACGGCGACTGCGGCATCGATGGCCAGCTCCACGATCGACGTCGTTTCCCGATAGAAGACTTGGTTTTCGGGAGATGGCACCATGCTCAAGAGTCAAGCGGTTCCCACGACGCCAGGCTGGAGCTGGTGAGTTAGCATTAGCTCTGTTGTTAGCGCTCACAGGCTCGGAAGCAGTAGTGTGTCAAAGGAAGCTTCAAAATAAAAGCCCCGGGAGCAGGTTAAACTCGGATTCATCGGTAATTCCACGTGTTGGTGCAGACACACAAACCAAGTATCCCGTCTAACAGAGGGGGTGTTAAAGGGTTTCCTGGGTCTGAAAAAACGGATTACAAACCGGTTTTGGATGGTCTCAGCTGGTTTTATGAGAATTTATCTCCTCATATGCTCGAGTGTGACATTGGATTACTGAATAAACCGGGCTCAGGTAGACTCCATGATTACACTGATGTCTATGTGACAAAACCCTAAAGTATGAATGAAGTACTTCATCCATCCATCACCCGCCACTTATCTGAAGTTGGGTCTTAAGTCATGCTGGAGCCTACTGAGTGGGTGAAAGATGGAGAAACACCACAGACAGGTCACCATTCCTTATCAGGGCTTGAGCAGTTAGGGGTTCAGTGTGTTGCTCGAGGACACCTCGACATGCTTACTGCAGAAGCCTGGATCCAACCACCAGTCTTACTAATGCTGGACGACTGCCCGAGTCAATAATTGTGAACATGTTTTCATGTGTCTTTTGAAGCCACCGTTCAGTGAATGGTGCACCACGATGTCACTGAAAGACAACCTCACGGCTGAGCATAAGCCAACATGCCAGAGGTATGGAGCCATTTCCTAGTTTCTAATAAGGAGAAGTAACACTTCCCCTGAAATAGGAGTGCTTTACTGTCTGAAAACTCAGTTTCGCACGCCAATTAAAACAAAGCAGACTGAAGCATCCTGGTGGCTCACCTGGAAGAGTGCGTACCACATGAGGCTGAGTCCTTACTGCAGTGGCCTGGGTTCAAACCCAACCCTTTGCTGCATGTCATCCCCTGTCTCCGTCCTGTCTCTCCTTCTATCAAATAAAGGTGGAAGATGTCAAAAAAAGCTTAATAATCAAAGACCAACCATAGATGCTTTTAAACAGACCGTGTTCAGCAAACAGAAGTTTTCTGTTTCTAAGTTTATTTTAAAACAAGACTTTTTCAGTGGTTAACAGAGCAACAGCCACTTTCTTGATCTATGAAAATAAACAATGCATCTAAAGGATGCAAAACATCTCATGTGGACACATCTTATATGAAGCCGTCTGTGTTGATCTAGTGAAATTCAAAACAGTACTCAGCACAGCTTCGGCTTTCCTCTGCATCCTCTGTCTTGATCATGGGGAGACGCCCGGTGGGTCACTGGGGAGACGCCCGGTGGGTCACTGGGTAGACACCTATCAGGAAGTCAGGCATAGTGGGCTCGTATCCCGGTGCGGTGGCTTGGTAGATGTGAGGCATTAACTGTAAAGCCCTTTAAGAGGTGGCTAGACTAGAAAAGCTAGAATAAGAACAAGTCCATCTACCATTTGTAAGTTTCACCATCAGTCCCCATGTTGTGGACAAAGACTTAGATGGAGCTTGGGGGATTAAGGGAGGATGTCCGTGCTGATGCCCCACAGAGGGTTCAAACCTGCGGCCTCTGGCTGGTCAGTTCCTGGAGAACACGCTCTACCACTGAGCTACTGTGGCCCCCTCCCCATATCGATCACAGCAGAGCAGTTCTGTCCCAAAGTGGGTGTGCATGTGGGACTTGACCTCAGTGGCTTGGTTGAACCTCTTGGGACACTGTTCACATCTGCGTGGCTTTCCTCAGGTGTCTGCCCGGCGGTTTCTCTTAGACTCCAGGGTTTTGCTCCACTGTCAACATCTGCCCGGTTTCTCCCACCGTGTATTCGCTCATGTACCCTCAGCCTGCTGGCTATGATGAAGTCCTTCCCACATGCAGCACAACTATAGGGTTTCTCCCCAGAGTGGCTCCTCTGGTGGTATCTGAAGGACTGTTTGTTACAGAAAGTCTTCCCACATCGCCCACAGTTGTACTTGTGCTCACTGTGAGTGGCGTGGTGAACTCTCAGCGAAGACGCAGAGGAAAACCTTTTCAGGCAAAGCCTGCAACTGAACGGTTTTACCAGCAGCTTGCTTGGCCGCTGGCCCCTTGCTGCTCTTTGCGCGTTGTCCGTTTGGTCCATCCCGTGCACCAACTTCTGATGCAGCAACAAGTGGCAGTTGTAGAGAAAGGTCTTTGCACAGAGGTCACACATGAATGGCTTTCTGGCTCCATGGATGAGCATGTGGGACTTCAACTTGTCGCTGTCTGAGAAGCTCTCGTGACACTCCTTGCACTTGAAGGGTTTCTCCCCCGTGTGGAGGCGGATGTGTCTCACCAGGTTCCTCTGCAGACCAAATCTCGCCCCGCATATGTGGCAGATGAAGGACTTTTCCCCTGTGTGGACCAGCATGTGTTTCCTCAGAGAGGTGCCCGTCCTGTACGACTTGCTGCACACAGAGCATTTAAAAGGGTTTTCGCCCGTGTGCTTCCTGGTGTGCACAGTGAGCGCATAGGCGTATCTGAAACCTTCCTCACACATGGAGCACTTGTACTTTTTCCCGGGTGTGTGAACCGTCTGATGGAAATTAAGGGCGGAGCTTGTCTTGAAGCATTTCCCACAAGTGGTGCAGTTGAACGGTCTCTCCTCAGAGTGAACAGCGCTGTGGGCTCTCAGCAGGGCAGGGGCCTTGAATACCTTGTTGCACGTCTGGCACTGAAAGGCTGGTTTCCTTTGTTTCTGTGTCTCATGATGCAGGAGGCGGCTCTGCAGCCGGCGCTCGTCAGCTAATTCTTCCAAACACTGAGCTTGAGGAGAAATCATGAGTTTTCCGGGCACCTGTTGACTTTTGAAAGACTTCTGCACAACAGAATCTTGGTCACACTGGGAGGGGTTCACGTGAACTCTTGTGTGCTTCTCCAGCTCTCCTTGTGCTAGAATACCCTGGCCGGACAGCTCACATGAAGTCTGCTCCACTTCTTGGACAGCACCGCTCACAGTCTTTCCCTCCCGTTGGCTCAGCTCAGCCTCATTCTGTTGACTCGTGTCCTCAAGTAGGCCTGACAGTGAGAGCACAAGTCATGTTTTACTGTTCAACAAGTTGGTTAAGAGAATCCCAGATACATAACTTCACACGAAGTTCAATAAGAAACAACAACACAAAGAGTGGACAAGTCTGGGTACTACAGAGGGAGAAAGACTACAGTTTCTTTAGGAACATCCGGAAATGACGACCTAAGCATCTGAAACCATCTTGGATCCTGGAAATGTCGAGAGGCAGGGGCAGAAAAGGGGCTTTAGAATACAGCTACCTGTCAAAACACAGTAACATAATACAAACGCCTCACACACAGATATCAGTTGTCCATGTTTGAATAGTGTGTCTACTGCTTGAAATCAAGGCACTTTTTTTCTCATCATACGAAATTGTTGCTCAGTGCAGACAAGTTGCACTGGAATAAGCTTGTGTAAAGGATTTTTATCAAAAGTTGAGAGAACAATGAGCTTCAAGTTTGCAATGGATTCATTTTTTACAGCTCTAAAAACAATGAGCTCAGTTTTATGTCACCATCAGGCCCCATGTTGTGAGGTGGACACAAACTTACATGGAGCTTGGGGGATTAAGGCCGAATGGCCTTCCTGAAGCCCTGCAGTGGGTTAAGATCAGCAACATCTGGCATCATCAGTTCCTGAGGTGCACGTTATACAACTGAGCTGACATTCTGGAGGGATATGTAGAGTTTAAGGCCCTTTACAATCTATGTCAGTTCCCACTGCTGTCATAAAGTTTTAAGTGTTACTTCATCCCTATGTTGTGGGATGGACACAGACTAAGATGAAGTTTGGGAGATTAAGGCTGGATGTCTTTGCTGACACCCTATGATGGATTTAAATCAGCAGCCTCTGGTTTGTTTGTTTCCGAGGCATGTACTCTACCGCGGCCCCAGAATGACTTTTAGTGTTAAATTAAGGGATTACTCGATTTTTCCTATCTTGGTCCAACATTAAGATCTATTTACTTTGGAAGTTGCTTGTTTACAAGTGTCAGAGGAAGCGTGGCGAGTTACTGATGGGGATGAGTTGGAAAGCTAAGATATAT
>OMLC01042745.1:0-17930 GCA_900302585.1 Regalecus glesne | reverse complement strand
CCAGCATGGCGTGGCTAAACTTGTCTTCTGCCTGCTGCTTCAGCTGCTGACTCAGACTCTCCAAGGTTGCCTTTTCCTGAACACACACACACAGACACACACACACACACGGACACACACACACACACAGACACACACACACACACACACACACACACACACTCACACACACACACACAATTGCAATAGCAGGGGTTCCCTCTTTGCAGGGGAAGTGGCTTAGTAGAGGCACATCAGCAGTAATATGCAAGAAAAACATATCAAACTCCAGTTCACAGTACAAAATGCCTGGCTGACAGGTTTATATTTAGATGTGGAAAATTGAAATATGATGTGTGTGCTGTGCTGCAATGGGAAAATATTGAAGCATGACGGCATGTGCAAGCACACGACTATATCCTGATGTAAACAATCCCAGTGTCATTTTTTCCCCATGGAAGGCCAGCCCTTTTCTATGTAAAAACAAAACACAAAGGTTCAGACAAACATGAAAAAAGAATCAAAATGTTTATTTCTACCTTCTGCCACCAAGTGAAAACTTGAATGTGTAATTATTTGTATCTCATAGGACCTTGTCAGGAAAGGAATTCCACACCACTTTCGGGCGATAGTGTGGCAGCTATTGTGCAATGCTCAGAATATGGCCATCAAAGATCAGTACTCGGACCTCCTGAAAATGACTTCACCCTGCGAGAAGCTGATTCGCAGGGACATAGCCCGCACTTACCCTGAACATGATTTCTTCAAGGAGAAAGACAGCTTGGGTCAAGAAGTGCTCTTCAACGTTATGAAGGTGAGTCCTCATCCACTTCCAAACACCTGCTTGTGTCCTATACAGATTGGTGCAACTCTTAGTTCTCATCAATTGAGTGATCTTCATAGCCACCACACCAGGTTTCCCGATATAAGAATCTTCATTCACAATTCCTATTGTATAATTCCCTGCAGTTATTTTCTCCTTGAAATATCTTAAAATCACACCCCCTTGAGACTTACTACTTTTATTTAGGCTTAGATGGTTCTTGGGTGTTCTTGCTTGCCATAAAATAAAATAAATAAAATTACAAGGAGCGTTTTCAGAAAGCTCAGGATGCAAAGTTGTAAATATGAAAACAGACATCAAGTGGAGAGCTACTTTGTGACTGCCGAGTCAGTGCTCACCTTGAATTAAAACAGAGTCCCCTCAGAATCACTTGGATGTGCAACATGTCATCTGAGTTTAGCTTTGCTCTTGTGGCCATCACTGAGACTTGACCAATTCCAATGTCCCCTCAGGCCTATTCTCTAGTGGACCGGGAGGTTGGCTATTGTCAAGGAAGTGCGTTCATTGTTGGACTGCTGCTAATGCAGGTAATAATCCCAAAATACCTTTAATATGCACAAACACAAATATCCAACATTACCTTACCTACTTTCAGATTTGTATTGGCTAGCAAATCATGTGATATTATTTCTTAACTTGTACAGCTGAAGAAGGCAAAGACTAGTGGTTTGATGTGATCATGTTTTTTTCCAAGATGCCAGAAGAGGAGGCATTCTGTGTATTTGTGAAACTGATGCAGGACTATAGATTACGAGAGCTCTTCAAACCCAGCATGGCCGAGCTTGGACTCTGCATGTATCAGTTTGAGTGTATGATCCAGGTAAAATTCTGATTGTGAAACACCGTCGGGGCAGCAGTTTTGGCAGTTTTGGAAAAAAAAATCAACATTACTGATAAACTATATTACATCGATTGTCCTTTATAGTGTCTTTTATTTTACTTTTTTGTATGGCAGGAGCATCTACCAGAGCTCCATGTGCATTTCCAAGCCCAGAGCTTTCACACATCTATGTATGCCTCCTCCTGGTTCCTCACCATCTTCCTCACCTCCTTTCCTCTGGCTGTTGCCACAAGGATCTTTGACATTTTCATGTGTGAGGTCAGTTAACTAGAGTGGCTCCCATGCTGATTTTGTATGGTAGGAAGCAAAAACTTTAAAAAAAACTATTATCCATGGATTATCTTCATTGAATTCTATTTGAAATAATTACACAATAGAAGATTGAGAGATAAAGCTTCTTAAACTGTACAAATGTTTGCTTATTAAATACACCTGAGATGAGGATAATGGGCCTAATTCTCTCAAACTTTATACTTTAGCGCCACCAAATGGCAAATAGGGATATGTCTTTAGTCAGTTTTCTCACTGCTCCCTTCAGATCCATCTAGTCTAATATTGTCATCTTGATATGAGTGAATAGATTTTTCAACATCTTTGCACTGTAAAGCCAGTTGAACCTGACCCTGAATATAATAGAAACATTTCCTCATCATTACTCCTGTTTCTAGTTGTTCTTAATATTGATGATGTCTGGTTAGGGTCTTGAGATTGTGTTCCGAGTTGGACTGGCCATCCTCCAGATGAACCACACAGAACTCATACAGCTTGACATGGAGGGAATGTTACAGGTAAAGAGGCGTGACTCCTATATAACCTTTTTATTTATATTTATTTATATATGTACAACTTTACTTTGATGGTAAATATAGCTATCTTTCAAGTATCCAATCTTATTTATTTTGTCGTATTCCAGCACTTTCAGAAAGTCATTCCAAACCAGCTTGAGAGTGGACCAGACAAGGTCATCCAGGCTGCTTACCAAGTTAAGTACAACGCAAAGAAGATGAAGAAGTGAGTAGAACCGCTTTTCCAATCACTCTGTAGGTTTTTTACAGTGCCACAATTCTGAATTATTTGTAGTATTTATTTTATTTTAATTCATTAACTTTGTGTTTCTGACCTTCATGGAGGGTGAGAAAGGTTTGCTTTTTTAACAATAAAATACAATGATAGCATGAGTCCATGTTTTTATTATTTTTGCTTGACATTTTTCAGATTAGAGAAGGAATACACTACTATCAAAACGAAAGAGATGGAGGAGCAGGTGGAGATTAAGGTACATCTGGACAAATGTGTGTGTTGAGGACCACAACACGAGCAAACCAGATGAAATATTGTATGTGGACATATTCCACTCTGTGTGATTGCATGAATCCTTGTCATTGCAGAGGCTGCGAACAGAGAACAGGTTGCTGAAGCAGAGGATAGACACTCTAGAGAAAGTAAGTGGTAAAATAAGTTGATTGTGCTGTGTCATTACCAAGAAACCCTGACCATAAAACACACACTTCAGCAGGCATGTCCACAAGATCATAAAACCTCCATTAACCCATCCAGCGTGTACACTCATACATCAGCATCTCCTCTTGACCATTAAGGAACATGGACTCTTTCCTGTCACTAACTGGGCTGCACTAGACTAGAACTGTCTAAAGCACTTCATCTTCTGATATGACAAGCTTTCTCAATGTAGATGAAGATGGTTAAAAAGTGGAAGAGGGGTTTGCAAGTTGTCTTTGTGTTGGGGTGAAGCAGAGAACTTGTAATTCCTCTGAATACCGCTAACTGAAACAGATGGTTAACCGTGTTGTTTGGAATGGGAATGATTGATAATGCTTGAGATGTAGTAGGCACTGCATGGCAAGTTGCTCCATTGGTATCATGCTGTTCCCATATGTGATGGAATGATTGGGAATTATTTCTGCCCAGTAAATGCATCGTGCATGCTGTCTCTGAAGAAATGTATGGTTGTTGTCACACGGTGACTTTGCCGAGGGAAGGGGGTGAACACTGGTGTCAATAGCCCTATTATGCTAGTCCACCTCAAGGCTGCTGCTGTCTGGATTCTGAAGTGTCTTTTTGTCACTTATTTCCAGTGCCATTATATCTTTTTTGCACCAACTTAATTCATTCATACGCTATGGGTGAATGGTCCCTTGCCCCCAAGTAAAACAACAAAAGTCTCCTGAGCACTTTTTTCTCTTGTTTCCTTCTTCGCTTTTAGCTTTACTGTAGCTGTCGTGAGCTAAGCCTGTCTGAAACCTATCTTTGTGTTATCAACACCACCTTTTTCACTTTGTCATCTCATTTGCACCTTTTTCAGCACATATGAAGGCAATATTCCTTCTCCACCTCCTGAATCTATACATAATTTGAATCAGTGTTTAAATTTTGAAAACAGCAGTGTTTTGTCAAAGTAGGAGGGAAAAGGAACATTACACTTCTTTTCTAAAACAATCAATTGTTCTTCTATGTGTTATAAACTGTCCTCTCGATTGTCTCTGCTGTCACTTGCTGATATTTCTGTTTTGTAGGAAAGTGCTTCCTTGGCAGATAGATTGATACAGGTATATTCTTTATTTTTTCCTTTGTCCCTATCCTCTCTTTATGTTGCTCTTTTCCTCTTCTTAAAACAGTCTCTACCTCTCTTTTGTATTGCATGCTTATGATTGTCAATAAGTGGTACCCTATTGATCCAACTTATAGAAATGGATTTACAATTTTCTGAATAATAAGGCAAAACCAAATCACACTAAGAGACTCCAATATACGTGCATGTGATCCCAGATTAGACCATTTCACACAAACGAAGAGTATAACAGCTATGGAAGTTAATGAACTCCATCAATCACATCCTGTTACTAAAAAAAAAGGAATGTTTTTGGAAAAATCCCAGCCCTTCCTTTTGTTTTTTTCTTCATTATTTTTATTTGCCCACCCACTCCGGCCTTGCATTTCACCTCTTACCGTGCTCACTCCACCCCTCCTCGGTTGGTTATGTCCCAAGGGACAAGTGACTCGAGCCCAGGAGGCAGAGGAGAACTACCTGGTCAAGCGGGAGCTGGCCACAATCAAACAGCAGAGCGAGGAGGCCAGTGCTCAACTGGAGCAGGCCCAGAAAACCATCAGGCAGCTCCAGCAGCAGCAGCAGCCACAAGCGGTAAGGAGGACCACAGTGTCCCCAACAAGGCAGGCCCAAACAACCACAGTCACGGCTGGACCTCCGATCAGCCGATATGGCCAGTTCCAGGACAGAAGCCATGTCATCGCAGCCAGGATATGTTTTATGATAGTGCTTTGCTGAAGCTTCAGGATGTATAGTTACAGATACTATATGTTTTGCTGTGAAAAATTGAAACCTGCCCCCACCAACAAAATTATTTAACACTTTTTTCACTAAAATGTGGTCACGGTTCTCTCTTATTTCTCTGTCTTTTTCTTTTCGCTCACTCTACTATGAAAATCACTGTAGACTTATGTTGCCCAGCAACGAAATCCCTGCAATGGGGGCAGAGGTGGATCCTCCACACTCTGCACACTTACTGTGCATAATGATGTCTTTTGGGATGCATGACTTCAAATCAGGACATGCTGTTACACACATTTTCACAACCATTTACAGTCTTCCACACACCCAGAAATATGTTCATAAATTTGTAAGCAGTCATCTGTTAGAGTGGTAGTTTTGATACATGGTGGCCTATTCTCAGCCAACTGGATCCTCCGGGTGCATATCTATTGAGCAGACGCTGAATATCCTCAATTATTGATGGTCTGCTTTAACATGACAATGTGTGCAGTGAATCAGGTGTAAACATAATTTTTTGTCATTGCTTCAGAATGAGCAGTCATGAAATATTCATTTGAAAGCACAAGCTAATTGTTGGTGTCAGATGAAATCAAGATTGAAATTTTGTTATGTGCAGAGAAGCTTATCTTGGATGGGAACTTTTCAAACCCTATATGTAGCACAAGCCTAAAGCATTTATGTATCGCAAGGAAATTCATTTGGAAATTAATTGTGCTATATTCTATATTGCTTGGGGTTGGATGTTTTGTCCATGATCCAAGACATAAACATGGGGGAACAGAAACATATTATTTCTAGTTCTTCTGTACTGTCAACACTTGCTCCCCATACTTACTCCCCCCTGTGCTGTTTATTGTAGAAAGGAAACATTCGATACACCGAGGAGTTCATCCTACAATTAGAAACAGAGCTTGTGCACGTCAGGCTCAAAGAAGCAGAATCCCAGTGTGCACTCAAAGACATGCAAGACAGGATCCTTGATATTGAGAAGGTTTGTTTATCACACAGAACCCTTTGTATGTTCCCCTAAAACATTTCTAATTGTTTTTCAATTTATTTTATAGCTTGTAATAAAAAAAGAAATAAGTAGAAAAAAATTACATCACGAGGTGTATTTGTGTTCCTCCCTCGTAGAGAAACACATCACTACCAGATGACACAAATGTTGTGCGCCTTCAAGAGGAGCTGATTGGGGTGAAGCTGAGAGAGGCAGAGGCCCTGACCGGTCTGAAAGAGCTGAGACAGCAGGTCAGAAACCTGGAGGAACACTGGCAGGTGAGTTAGGAGCACCTCATTTTGTACTCAAATGAAAATTTGGTTTCTATGCTGGTTTTGGTAAGGACAACAGATTGATCACCTATTGATCAGGTGTAAAACTGATATTCTCCTGTTAATGCTACACAAAGGCTCCTTATGATGAGCAGGATTAATGATCCTAAAGGAGACAAAGGCCCTGTTATGCTTGATTTCCAACACAGATATTGTTTATAAGAGGGGGGTGTCATTTATCTGAATACACCTTCTGTGTATTCCCTGGATATTTTTAACATTTCTTAAGAATTCTATTGTATCACATTTTGTTTTATTTTATTCCCATTTTATTATTATGTTGAATTATTCTGTTTCACAGTATTGGAGTTACCAAAAACTCATTTCACTGCTTACTGTAACGATTCAAGCATATTGAATCTCGAATCATAGTTGGATTTGCCTCAAATCTCTATTTATAAATCAACCTAAATATTTCTTCTCCAGCCAGATTAATCTTTTGCCATTCAATGCTTTGATCCTTGAAGCTATCCTGGCAAGATGGCACATCTCACTCCCCTCTCTCTCCATAGCGTCACTTGGCACGTACTACTGGTCGCTGGAAGGACAGCCCCAGGAAGAATACTGTGAGTGAGCTGCAGGAAGAGCTGATGAGTGTGAGGTTGCGTGAAGCTGAGGCCCAGGCAGAGCTTCGGGAGACACGCCAGAGGATGCTGGAGCTTGAAACACAGGTCAGATGTTACATACAGGGTCCAACAACACAAACTGCATTAATTTGTTTTTGTTTTTTAATGTTCATCTTGGGTTTTCATATTTTAAGTTCACATGGTCATCTAAATGTTGTTTTTGTTGAAAGGAAATGTGCTGTTTTATGATGGAAAATAGTGAGATGGATCAAGAGTCATAAAGCAATCTGGGTTTGAACTGGATTTCTCAAGTTGCAATGTCATGCATTAGCCTTCAGATGGCAGCAGTCAGCTTAAGTCTCACAAGGTGTCTGCAACAGCATAAATTTATCATCTTATTTAGTGCAGTGGGAACATTGTGCTCGATCTTCTACTGGCATTGTGAGAGATTGCCCTTTGAAAAAACATAAAAATACTAATCCTAATTCAAATTTTTCCAAAATTTCCATCCCCATCCTCACGTAGAATCAGATTCATAGCAACCAGTTGCGCCGGGCGGAGCAGGAGACACGCAGACTACAGGAACATGTGCACGTACTGACGGCGCAAAATAAAGATGCACATGCGCAACTGAAAGATATCAAGCGGAAACAAGCTGAGATTGAATGCAAGGTATGGTATGCACCAGTGATGTTTCAGCTAACAGCCTTGCCTCAGTTTGGATAGTTATTAAAGTATGGTATGAAATGTTTTTATTGTGTATTGTGAGATACTACACGAGATGTAAAAAAAAAAGTCACAACTTGGCTTTTTAAAAACTAAAATCATATGAAACACTGTTAATCTTTATTTTGACTCAGGCAGCAAGCTCCACTTAATATATTTGTGTTCAGAAGGACTGTCTCATTCGAGGTCTACTTTAGGTCAAATTTGTCGTTAAACCCTGTGTGATGTTTTTGTGAAAAAAAATCAGTTTTGCGTGGTCTGTTGACTCTTGATAATATCATCATCCAGATTCAGAAAAAGGAAGCAGCTTGTTCTGCTTTTGGTTTCTACTGTTAGTGATAGCATGTCAATGCCGACAGCTCTGCTGATGCTGTTAAACTGCTATCTGCAGCTCAGCGACACCCCTGTCTCTCAGGGATTCACCCATCACTAGTCTCACACATTAACAGTTTAGTGCCCTTGTTTTCAGGATCTGAATTCCTCAAATGGTTTGTGTTGTTTTTTATATACCGAGACATCAGCACCACAAAACCCTGGAGCCTTAACAAAAAGTCTATCAAAATTGTGTCCATTTTTCTGTTGTCTGACAACTGCTGGTTGCTCTCTTTTCCCCAGAGCAAGGAGGAGGTAATGGCAGCGAGGCTACGAGAAGCTGATAACATTGCTGCTATAGCTGAATACCAGCAGCAAATCTCTGAGCTTGAGATCCAGGTACAGAACCCCAACCCCTACCCCTGATTCATCCCACAGGCAGTCAAACACATTGTCCTGTCTTTTTGGAATGGCACACTGCACCTCTTGTATAGTGCGTTATCAACAATTTAAACTGCAATATAACCTATTTTCACTTATTTTTCCTCAGTATTGCTGTGCACTCACTATTAGTATTTTTATTGACTAGTCCTACACTTGGAAGGCTAAGAGCGGAGAGAAAACACCAGTGACTTCACCACTAAATCATTTCTAGGTGCAGTCAAAGACAACAAATGTGTCTTGCACTAAAGTAGAAGTATTGCTCGCTTTGAATCTTCGTAAAAGCGCTTCATACAGGAAGGTACCAAGTGAGGAGACATATCTATTTTGGTGTTTTCATTGATGTGAGGAGGAAGAAGGTGGGGTTTGTTGTAAAGAACATGAGATTGCAGTGGAAGTGCAAGGTGGACAGCAAAATGTTGGCCTTTATGCTTGTGTTGACTAGTGCCTGAAAAGAATTTGATGTTCTCTCTTGTAACAAAATGTACACACAGCAGCATTTGGATTCTTAGCATTTCAATATTGCTGAATATCAATAATTCATCCCAAAAATTAGAAAAAATATCTAATTTGTGAGACCATAAAGAAATACTTTATGGGGCTCATCTGTTATAGTTCAACGAGAGGCTAACTCGACTCAGTCTTTTTTGCCTTTTTATATTCATGACTCAGTGGATGCTGATTCTGGATTAGTGGGAAGTTGCTGCAAAACAGCCCTATCATTAAAATGATAGTGATTCTTGATGGATCTCTTTTAGATATAGACTACAAGTGAGTGTTTGTATGAATCACTTATTATACAGGGCAGGTAAGAGGAGACTGAGAATCCATGGCCTTCGGAATACTTATCTGAAAGTAGGCTGATGTTATCAGTCAGTGTTGTGAACACTAGTTTTCCTGAGTAATGACACTTGAAGGTACTGATATTCTTACAAGACAAACTGATGTTTTGAAGCATTTTATAGATGGATGAAAACTAGAAGAAAATCTGGTATTATTTTAACCTAATGTGGACATAAAAAAAGTCTACACACTGCTTAAAATGGCAGGTTGTTGTGATATAAAAAATAAAACCAAGATAAATTGTGTCAGAACCTTGTCAACATTTCATTGGAAATGACAGCCTGTAAAAAAGAGAACAAACGGAAAGGTTATGGAAGGAGTAAGCCAACAAACCAATACTTTGCTGATACTCCTTTTGAAAAGATTGCAGCAATCAGTCTTTAGGGACAAGAGGCCACCAGCTTGGAATAACTTGATTTGGCCATTTCTTTCCCATGCTCCTTTGTGTAAACATTCTAGATCCATCTTATTGCAAGGGCATCTCCTGTGCACAGGCCTCATACCACACCTGTGGTCACACCACAGATTGGATTCAAAACATTGATGTTCTTTTGGTGAAGCTATTCCTTTGTGGAATTGGATGTATGCTTTGGGCACATGTATGCTTTGCTTAAGGACACCTCGACATGCTGTATGCAGGACCGGGGATCGATCCTGCAACCTTCCGATTGCCAGACGACCGCTATACCCACTGAGCTATGCCGCCCCGCTTCTTGATTTAATCAAATCACACATGAATCTTCAGTTACCAAGATACATTTTCTTGTGTCAGTTACCAAATCTGTTCGGAATAATCTGAAAAGCTTTTGAGTTACTCGTTAAGAAAGGCTGTTGCCTTCACACTTGGTGTGTGATATGCTGGAAGAGATAAATGTGTGTGCTTCGGATGGTGTTATGTGCATTTGACTTGCTGGAGAGATCAAATATATGCACATTAAGATTAAGTGAGGGAAAATTCCAGGGAAGTTCCATTTTACTATCTAAACTTTTTTACCATCGATCTACCATTTTTAATTTTCTTATGACATTGATAGTCCATCATGCCAGAAGTACAGTTTGGTTTGAACAACCTCAGCTTTGTTTGAATTATCCTCGGACAGTTGAGTGGAGTTTGCTCAGTGACTTTTTGCTCTTTGGGCAGTTTGACTTTTTGCCCCCCTTAATGGATTGGATCTGCATATAACTATTTCTGATATCAACACATTTAAAGTGTGGTTAGAAAGCAAGTCTGTCTCCTTTTAACCAATGAGGTTTAATAACTGTTTTCTTCCCCCATTTTAGTTACTTCTTGATAAAAAAGCTCTCTGCAGGAGGAGAATCTGGGGGAGCTAAATTCACAGACCTGTAATTTGAACAAGCGTTTATAGTTAAGAAGAGAATCCGATTGCCGTGATGGAATTTCCTCAGTACTTTTGGGGAAAATTAGTAAATACATTCATGCAAGTAGGCTGTGCAAAATGTTTTCGGTCCTTTACCAAAGTTTTTATGATAGTCCTTGAATATTTTCATTCGGTGTCAAAAAAGCCCTTCTCCTCCTGGCCCTTCACAGACGGATGTACACAATTTCCCACCGTGGGTTCTGAGGTTTTGTTACTAGGTGACGGAGCAAAACACTGAACACCAAACATTTACCACTACACACTCACTCTTTCATATTTGGGTTGAACTCTTGTTCAAACTCTTATTTGGACGTGCCGATAACATCAGTAGATTATTTGGATTTAGTTTTCTGTAATTCCCTGTATTTAGAAGGTGTGTCCCAATAACTGTCGGGTGCATGTGTTTGCTACCTACAAAACCGTTTTTCTGTCTGAGCCTTTGTTAAATCAGTGTTTAGTTCTTTGGTCTGTGGTTTGGTTGCCAGCTGTATAGGTTGTGGGTAAAAGGAAAAAAAACTGCTTTTATATAAGAAAAGACCTTTTCTGAAAAAAAAGCTACACTATACCCTCCAGGGGAGAATTGGAGAGAGGTTTTGTTAACAGACGTCATGACTTTTTTTTACTGTGATATAGGTCACTGCTATTTGTAGGCCTGTTGTGCCGAACTGTAGTGGTGAATATGAAAGACCGTATCTGTGATTTAAGGAAGAGCCTGCCAGAGCAGGAAGGATAGATGTTTGAAGATGTTTGATTTCAAATTCAATGTAATGTCAGCCATAGTTTTTGCTATCCTAATGTTAAATGGACATGGGTTATTTTGTATTGACAGACTATACACTTCTATAGGCTGACTTCATGGTCAGTCCGATTTCAGTGGAAAAGGTCTTGCAGTTATCTATCCGTCTCAGAGGCAGCCATAGGTTGAAACAGCTCTGCAGTCTGTATCAAGATGTGAAATCACTTCCTATCACGTAGAGAAACACTGATAAGTTACGTGCATAGTTTCCATAGGAGATTTATATGACCTCTTCAGTACCCATTTAATGTTTTTTGCACCATATTTATGTTAACTTTTAGTCAGTAAGGGATATTTTCAATCGTTTTTTTCACCTCTTTTTCTTTTCTTTATTTGAAATACATAATAGGGAAAAGAGCCCTAAACTATCAACCAGGTCTGTTTTTACAGGTTACGGTTAGTTCCCCTGCTGTGGGGGTGGACATGGACTTCGATTGAGATGGGTAGGGATTAAGGCCGGATGCCCTTCCTGACATCCCACACTGGGGTCCAACCTGCAATACCTGGCTCGGCGGTGTGTATTCTACCGCTGAGCTACCATGGCCCTAAACTGTCAATATCAATAGTGTTCCTTACTGTAGTTACAGAATACTGCCAACTTCAAACTAACATCCTACCATGGGCCTACCAATGTCATTTTCCCATAATGAGGAATGGTAACAGTGATTATGCAATTTATCTTCCAGTGGATCTTTGTAAAAAGGAGATGAGTTTACTGAAACACATTTCTCAGAATACAAGGTCTTATTGTTCTCGGTATAGATGTCCGCTGAGCTGGCACAAACTGTGACGGTTATTTAGATTGTAGTGCATGAACACAGTTTCCTCTTATTGGTTGTGGTTTTCTTCACCTTTGAGATTAATACTTGTGTTGTTAGCTGTGATAAAATAATATTTCACCAGATTTCTGACAGCAAGTTTGCCTATCATGGTGACTATAGTGAAATTTAAAATGCACTTTTTCTGTTGTCTGTATTGTAACGTGCCCCTTTCAGCAGCAAAAACACTTCATTCATTTTAAACACACTTATCTTTTTTTTATTATTCATTTTATTCAGTCATTTTCCCCCAAATGTATGATTTAAATGAAGGACACCACCTTTGAGGGTGGTTGAGGATGCAGAAAGCCGAGGAAGCCATTGCTCGGAGACGTTTGACATTCTTGGCCACAGCCTGACACCTGGTGATTCACGCAGCTGAGCACAAGGAAGTCTCATTAACTGCCTGCCCCTTATCGTTACCGTGTTTTTTGGGGAGGAAACCTCAAAAACAACAGATTCTTGGGACAGCATTGCTTGTTTACATCACTCATTGTCAAAAACCCCTATCAGGAGACAACACATTTGACCCCACCTTACCACAGGAACCGAAAAACCCATTTGTATTTTGGGGTGTTGGCCTTGCAGAGAAAACAATATCACTTCTCTGCATCAAATACTTAACCCCAACCCTGCATAAATGTCTCTTCCCGTTTTCCTCCCCGGTCCCACACTTATTGCCTGCGGTTTACCTTAACTTAACCGTGTGCCCCTCACTGGGGTTTCTAGTAGCCATCTTCATGGGTTTGATTTGAGGTTTGAAATACAGTGTTTGTCTCCGATCCTTGCAGATGTCTTTGCTTTGAGGGTGGCGAACATCACATGAGCTCTTTTTAAAAAAAACTGTTGAATGTATTTAACGGCTTGCATCCCAGGGTGCTAGGAGGAAAGCACCTGTCAATGTCACAGAAAGTTGAATCCATTCATCTAGGCACAACTTTTATTGGGAGAAATTTTTCATCACTCATCTAAGTGACTTCTTCTGTCTCAACTGACTGCATGTATCCCCCACCATTATAAACACAGTGACATAACAATCAAAAACCGTGATTGGTTTTATATGCAAATTACCATGACTATTAACTATGGTTAGTTACAATCACAGAATTGTGAGATGGTGACAGATTTACTCTCTTCAAACAGCAATCCTCCCCTCCTTGAGTGAGGAGTCAAAGAGGGCGTCTATGTTAGGACGGAATAACCATCTCTGAACTGGGTGAAGGGGTTGAGAGTACATCTGTCACCATCTTACAGTGCTGTGATTGCAACTTTCCCTCAATCATCTGTGACTAGTACACATGGCCATTGTAACTCTACTTAAATGTCACGGCCATTTGCATATGAAACCGGGCATTGTTTTCAGTCATTAAGTTACTGTGTTCTTTGTAATAGTGGGGAATACCTGCAGTCTGTTGAAAGTGTAGAAGTCACTTAGATGAGTGATGAAATGTTTCTCCCAATAAATATTGTGTCCAGGTGAACTGATTCAACTTTCTGTGAATTCCTTACCTGTATTGTTGAGCATGTATCAAGACACCTGCAAGGGTTCTAAGGACAAGATGTGTTACTGTAAAGCCCACTGAGGCAACTTTGTGATAATAGGGTATACAAATAAAACGGATTTGACTTGTATGTAGTCTGATATCACAAGTTGGGAATTTTGCATCGACATGGTAAACAAATTCCTCGTGTGTTCTTATACTACTGCTACTACCACTTTTGTCTTGGCGATTAAAGCAGTTCTGATTTCGAGGGATGTAAAGTATGACCAATTTTCGTATTGTGGTTTATTTATTCACAGAAAGAAGAAGGGAAGGTCAAAGGTCAACTAAACCACACAGACTCAAGCCAGTACATTCGTGACCTGAAAGACCAGATAACCGAACTAAAACAGGAGGTGAGTCACTAAAAGACCATCATTGAACAATCATAATATTGAATAGGCAGGGAGCTTCATTCCCTCTCAACGCTTGCTCTATTCTATGGTTGCGCCTTTTAATCTCTGGGGTGGGGTAGGGGTGTACTTCAGATTTTTTTGAGATTCATTTCAGTCAGGATGTTTCATCCTCAGAACATTTCACAACTTTTGCTCAGATTTGGGTTTACTTAGAGGCCAAATTATAGATTAGAAAAGTTAACTACACCCTCAAACTTCCTGCAGTGAGTCATTTGTACATATCCCTTACAAGCCCTCTCATCAACATAACCACACAAATTCAAGTTGAACGTCGCTATGCAAACAGAAGTACAGATTAAAAGTAAGACCCACAATAAAAGGTTGACATAATATCATTTCTTTTTACATAAAAACTGAGGACTTGTTGATTGTCAGTCACAAGATGAAATGATCGGTATGGATGTGATCACTTTTGTTGACTAAGCAGAGTAGAAGCCACTTCCAATCACATTATTGCTCTTAAGATAAAGTGGCACTGAAAGAGGTTTTGATGTTATGGACTATTTTAAACCTGTCCGTAAGAGTGGTTGTAGTACAACTAAAAAAACAAAACCTTAAATACCATCACCCCCCACCTCTGCACAGACCACATATCCTTAGTAGTTTCAACTCTGTGTGAACTTGTTGACCAAATTAGACCAAAGCTTTTTACGTCATGGAGGTATTGTTGGGTTTGCACAAGAAATGAATGCAGTTTAGAAGGGAGACTTGTTGATTTCAAGCAAGTGAATTTATATACCAAGAAGTATATCCTCAGATTTGTTACACCCCCTCCCATGCTACCACCATTATCCTCCATCCCCCACCCCACAGGAAGAAAAACCTCAACAACAAAAAAAAGTTGGGGCTTGTGGTTAAAGTGTTGCTACACTGAACTATCCATATCAAGGCAGTGGAGCAAGCAATGTGATGTAGTCCTAGATCTTCATTCTCTTCTGAGCTGGTTTAAGTTTAGTGGTCAACTCTTGCAGAAAGGCCTGCTATGAATCACTATAGGTGTTTTGGGGAGATGACCAGAGAGGTGAAAGAAGAACATAGGTGTTGATTTGTAATTTCTCACCTCCTACATTTGCGCCCAACATTTGAGCTAAAGCTGGACCTGCGTCATTTTGCTGGAACTATTGACTGGTGCCATTTAGGTTGTGAATCTAAATTTCAGTCATACCAGGAAGAAAAAGGCCATGTCTAGACGTCTGTAGGCAAAGTCACCCAGGGTGATTCTATCCATTCTGCATAGACACACACTTAACTGTTTTTTCTCTATATTGGCCATCTAAATGCCTCTCTTCCCACATGTCTGTCTGTTGCATGGCAGGCTGACCCAGGTGAGTTGCAACCTGGCACGCCATGTTACCTTGTGTAGTTTATATCCAACCTTATCTTCACTTTCTTGATCCAAACATCTTTGGCTCTACAGCCTTCACCCTTCACTGATTAATGATTGACCCCTTTCCATTTGGACCAGATTACTGTCTGTGTATGACTCCCTGTATGACTTCATGTGTATCTCACTCTCCTCCATTTGTGACCATGTAATATCACTGATTGCCCAACAGGATTTGACCCTATTGCTTTTAAGAGTTTGTGCATGTAAAATGATGAATAAAGTTTTGTTTTCCCTCACAAAACGATTTGAATTTGCATGTTATCTTATGCGGACTATAACAATTTGCCTTGGTCCTAATGCTCGTCACCCTTATCTTTACAGATTTGCTGCTTAAAAAGGCAGGCGGGCATGGACCACCAGGCCACTTTTGATGGCATCCATATTGTCAACCACTATATCGGGGAAGATGAGTCTTATCACTCTTCAGATGAAGATGACCCAAAGATGCCCACTTCCCCAGAAGCCCAACAGAGGGGCAGAACCAGCAGCCACATCCGACTGCAGCCTAACCTCGGGGACACTGACAGTGAAGGAGAGGAGGAAAACCTGCACATCTCTGTAACCTCCAGTGGCAGCCACAAGTCCACCATGGTGTGACCCTAGTAGCTGCCTGCCCGAGTCAGTTGTTGAGGCCATCACTCACACAGAGGTAGTGGGATGTTCATGGTAGCCATTCCCATGGAGAAGTCTAGGTGTTGAACTCAATTTCAGAATTGAATGTATCAACATTTCATCATGAGAATCACAACTAAAGGGTTTGTTTCTTTTCATGTTTGCATTCATAACCCTGTCTTTGTTTTTTTTGTTTTTTTTAATCGCAAACACTGACCTAAGTAACATGGACAAAGCATCTTTCTGGACCCTAGCAAAGAAAGAAAATATGGAAACTTTACAGGGCTGAATGAAAGCAGGGGTAAGACTCAACCTTGGCTGGGTGCCGTCACATAGCAGACTTGTCCCTCGTCTCCTAAGCAAGGTACAACACAGAGAAAAAAGACTGTGCAATAAAATATGATATGCTTTATGAATCACTTCATTATATTTGTTTTTAGTATTTTTTATTACATTTTAAATGAATATTTACATTCATGAATTCCTTTACTACAAGTGTCCAACTCAAAGAGGGAAACTAATAAGTGGTTTATCACTAAGTAGTTTTAACCAGACTGGTGAAGAGCTCAGTATCAAAGAAGAGAACCGTGTACCTGCCAACGTGGACTTGAGTTGATGTTGACTTTTTGGCCTTAGTTGTAATGCCGCACGCCTTCCGTTAGGGCTGGTGTTATCATAAGCATTAGGTAAATTTTGCTCATGTGTAAATATGTACATGTATTTTTTTTCAACACCATGTGGACTTGAAAATATGTAACTAATGAATTTTGCCTACCTAATGTTTAGAATGTATTGTACAATTCAAATGAAAGGGACGTATTACTAGAGTCTAATAAGGACCGAGACCCCCACATTTTCCACAAACTTGTGCAAGTTATTTACACTTTACTTGAAAGGGTTTTGGGTATCACAATCAAAATTGACAGTTATATTCCCCCTATATGACCATTGCAGCTTTATTTTTCAGTTTGTTACTCTGTCAGAACTGTTGATGCTCATTGAGGGATGCAGTTGCTATGCTTTTATGAGCAACGGCACGTCATGTGACTGTTTTCCTACTTAATGCAGCGTTGAGTGAGCACACAGTTTCAGCCGCTGTCAAGATACACACATGAGCAATGCTGATCGGAAACTTGGGGTTATCTCATATCAGCGAGGAAATGTGTGACAGTCCAAGGGAACCTTTTATGAGAATGCAGTTTAAATAACACAACATAGGATACTTAACATCCATTTCTACATGTTTTTGTTTAAATCTTTTATGAATGGTGTATTAGGTGTTACCAAAGTGGGGACTATGTCGTGCTCATCCACGGGCCAGCTTCACTCCGTTTCGCACGATAATGTCTATCTCAGCAAAACTAATATTTTCATGTTTGTTTGTCTCCAGACTGGCCAGAACACTTAAGCCGACCACTCCATTTTCAGTGGTGAGAAAGTGGAAGTGTGTGTGTGTTAGATTTGAACCACGGTCTTCTTGATTGGTCTTGGCTGTCAAATTGCAGAAAGCAGATAGGATCACTGTTTGGGACTGGTGATGATGATAATGTGACTGTTTGGGAGAGTGATATACACACACACACACACACATATGTGTGTCTGTGTGTGTGTATGTATGTGTGTGTGTGTGTGTATATATGTGTGTGTGTGTGTATATATATATATATATATATATATGTGTGTATATATATATATATATGTGTGTGTGTATATATATATATATATATATATATATATATATATATATATATATATATATATATATACATATATATATATATAAATAACTC
>OMLC01042744.1:0-12737 GCA_900302585.1 Regalecus glesne | reverse complement strand
ATGGGATGTTATATCCAAGAAACTAATGAAGAAGAAAAAATGGTCATTACCTGTTTTAAGAATGTGTGTGTGTGTGTGTGTGTGTGATTTTTTTTTTTTAATTTCTTTTTAGATGATAAAACTTGATGGTTAAGAGCGTGACGCGGACCTGCTCCTCCACCGCCGCCGTCGTGCTCCGTGGTTGTGTCCGTCGTGTACAAGACGTGATTGACGCCTTCGTGTTTCCAAAGTAACAAGTCTCGTCCGGATGACACGGACCGGATTCTGCTGGCCTCCGGGTCTGATATATCCAACCCCACCCCCTACCCCTGTTAGAATAACACCATTAATAAACAAGGAAGGACAACGAAACGAGCCCTCGCTGAACCAAAAATGTGCCCAAAACCAACCTGAAGTTGTGAAACTGTACAATCTTAAGCAATAGAAATAAAGTGAGAAGAGAGTAGATCTGGCCTATAATATCAGGACATCTAATCCGGGGTCAGTAGGTTGCCCCCCCCCCCAAAAAAAATCACCAAAATTAACTTTTTGCGTTCCCGATGTGATATGTAAAAAAATGTAGCTAAACTCATTGCAATGTGTAAATTTCACCTCGCTCCCCATAGACGTTCGACGTGGGCCTGATGGGAACTCATCATATATAAACTTCTTATTTTACGATCGTTTGCTCCACAGATTTGAATAAAAATTCCTAGTGAGATGGTGCCAGGAAAAAAGGACCGTTCTCTCTGGTGAGAGAGGTCTATCGCATCTAAACATGTTATACCTTTTTTTTTCTTCACTAGATATGAATTTCTGTTTGGTGGAAGTAAATAGGCCTGCTGTGATTTATCTTCAAAATTGGCCTGCACGGTGGGATTATTCTGTGGCACCATTAACGCACGTAACCATTATAATAAGGCCTGCTGGGTTAAATAAAGCAAGCGGCACTTAATGACGTCCTATGGTGCGATACAGAGGAGCTCCGCAGTCCGTCATCTATTTCTTTTGTTGCGGTTATAATAAGAATAATACGAGGTAGATATAAGTACTTGGTGGACGGATTATAACGACTCCGTTGAGTTTGAGTCAATCTAGGCTGGCACTTGGTCTCCGTACGTTACTACTTGTGGAGGGTTTAGAAACGCTGCTGAGCAGCACCTGAACCCCGGGCCGGGGCCGAGGGTCAGAGGAAGGAAGTCGGGTCCCGCTGTGCGCTGTTGTCCGCCGCTGTTCCTCTGGCAGCCCATTGTACTGCAGGCCTCCCCGCTGAGTGGGAACTAACGGGGCCTCGCAACGCGCTGTTTATTTCCTCAGCTAAATTCTAAATCCTTACGGGGGACGGTCATCCCACGACTTGTTTGTGTTGAATTCAGATGTGCAAACCTTGGCCTCGATGTCTTCACGTTTCCTTCTGGGAAAATACTTGGTACAGCGTGGTGCTATTTTGGAAGTATTCTTGAAGCAGGACGTGTGGATTAATGAGCTGATCCGTCTGTTTTCATGGGGTTTTAAATACAGTGGCTGTCTTCTGACGGCATTGGTTGGTGAAAAATTCCATTATGTCATGGTAAACTCATCTGTCAGATGTGGGCCGATGGCCATGCCTTGCATACATAGTGCGGTCTTGGAATGTTATTGTTTACTGTCATTGTGGGCGTATAACAATAAAGTTCAATTTCATTGTATCCGCACAATGACAACACAATTTGATATCGATGTTGTTGCACGGTGACAATAAAGTTCTTGAATTTTGAATCTGCCTGTTCTGGGCAGTGGCCGTCGTTTTCAGACATTTTCCTGTCCTACATGGTGAAAGTATTTTTCTTCCTCTTGGCAGGTGCGAACGCTGTTTGTCAGTGGCCTACCAGTCGATATCAAACCACGGGAACTCTACCTTCTCTTCAGACCATTTAAGGTGAACCGTAACGCGTTGATTGACGTGTCCCTTAATGAGGCATTTCAGTAGGTTGCTAGTGTTTAATGCCCTTTTTAATCACACAATAAAACCATGTACAGCTTGAGCATCCAGATATTTCATACACGGTAATTGGGGGCCACACTATTGTTTGGCATGTTTTTGATCGGATCATCTAATTGTGTAAATGCTCCTCCTACCCACCTCTTAACTAACCATGGTGGAAGTGGTATCCCTCACACATGGATGGGCCTGTGGAATGTGTAAATGAGTAGCCCTTGCGATTGGCCAACAGGTCCCTCCCTGTGACCTAGCTCGCTTCCCAGTTAGAGAAATTATGCCTCCATTTGCTCTTATCAACTCTCAAAACGCTGTAAAAGAAAGTTGATGTTGTGTTCTTTTTTTGCAGAGCCAGTTCTTGATTCCCTGTACTGTTTCCCCCGTATAGCCCTTTACTTCTGCAACAAGCACATGATGTCAAATCTTGTGTCAGTTTAGTGTTTTTATAATGACCGATTCCAAAACAATTTTTATTTTCCTCTTTTGAGATGGCTTCCTTATTTTGAGCATGGTGACACTATTGTCTTTGCTTCACTTCAGGGAATCTGTCTGTTTTTAAGTATTGTGGAGTGCTGCAAGCATGGCATTTGAATTGAATCTGGCCTGGATTGTAGTCAAAGTTTTTTTTTTAATGATTAATAGATGTGCAAAAGAACCTCATCTACCAGTAACTCTTAAGGTGAAATTCTCTTTTTTAGCTCATGCTGTAACCAGGTTTAATTCACTGTAAAAAAGTTCTGTCTTGTAATGACGATTAATCTTCTGCAAACACAGAACACATACATGTGGAAAATGAATGCGTGTGTGCATGTAAATTACAATGAAATTGTCATTTAGGCTACCTTGTTTTCTCAGGGTGGTAGATAAATGCATTGCAATTTTCCAGCTGGACTAAACCTGTATGTTTTCCATCACATTGAAAGCAAGGACTTATCTTCATACGAGTGTCTTAACAACTCGGCCCAAACCTAAGGTGCAAAAAATTAGGCTTCTCCTCAAATAGGGGAAGAATTCATGCCTGGCTTCCTGCATGTGACTCCATAGTGGATAATTGGCCATCTTTCCTCTCCGCAGGGTTATGAAGGGTCACTGATTAAGTTAACTTCAAAACAGGTGAGAGGCTTTCCATAAACTTTTCGGAATAGCTCGGTTTTCATGCCGTTTTTAAATCAGAGCTGTGTGTTTTGATTCTATATTATCTGAGGGGACGGGGTAGGTAAACTATCTTTGGTTATAAGCTGATTTTCTTGAAACGGTGTCAAAGATGGGTTACGTGTGGGGGACCGTTTATCTTCAGTGTTGTCTACTCTTCTTGTTTTCCAGCCTGTTGGGTTTGTAACCTTTGACAGTCGGTCTGGAGCTGAAGCTGCGAAAAATGCCTTAAATGTAAGCATTCACACATACACCATATGGGAATAGAGTCCAGACTTTTGCAAGTATTGATAAGATCTCATTTTGTGGCGTCCATTACAGAGTACAATTACCCCCCCCCTGTCCCCTTTTTTTCTTGAGTGTGTTGCTTTGTCATTTGGATTTCCTCAGACCTGATAGAAATGAATGGGAGTGTAAAGAGAAAGAAAGAAATCACTGAACTGATCCCATACAATCTCTCAAAGCCAACCCATTTTGTCTTTTACGATTCAATGGCAGGGCCATTTTTGGAAAGAGACCAGAATCCCCGTAGCCTTACGGTAGTTTACTTTGACCTTGGTAAACATCCTTCCTAAAGTATGGTATAGCATTCCTCATTTGCATATCACTGCTTTACTGTAATACTGGTACTATAGCCACAGCAGTAGTGTTATCTGGACACATCTTCTGTAGTGTAACCTTATTTTGTCACCATGTAGCCCACATTGGCAGTATCTAACACTTCTCTCTCTAATAGCCTAGTCTTCCTTATATAAGCATCACCTCTTAGACACACCAGCAGACACAGACACATACACCAAGATACTACTCACCTGCATGTGGGCACAACGCTTAGGGCACAGAACACAAGCCGGGTAAAACCACCAAAAATGACACTTTAAAGTCTTTCCATCGGCTCCTCTCCTCGTCTCCCTCTCTTCCTGGCCAGTGCTACTGGGTGGATACCCATCCCGGAGGCCATTGTCTTTATTCTGATGGGAAGAAAGAGAGATGTAAGCCTGTTTAAATACTTCTAGCAATGTACCCTTCGGTCTCATGTCTTTCGGAAGCCACGGCAGATTTGAAGGGCATTGATTTTTGGCAACAGCCATTAAGTGGCAGGAATGTACTTTCACATCCCTGTTTTGTTGCGACTAGTGGTTAACCCGCGGGAGGCATGGAGGATACACTCCCGGGTATTGCAACAGGGCTAAGGAAAGGAGGCCATGTGAGACTATTGAGCTACAGCCCCTAATACTCAGCCCAGCTCCCCTTTTTATAAGACTGTGTCCCTCCCTCCTCCGTCTCTCCCCCAGGGTATCCGTTTTGACCCCGAAAGCCCCCAGACCCTGCGCTTAGAGTTTGCTAAAGCCAACACGAAGATGGCAAAGAGTAAGCTGATGGCCACACCGAACCCCACAAATATCCACCCTGCTCTAGGAGCACACTTCATTGCACGGGACCCATGTAAGTTAATACCGCTTCACAAGTTCAGGCTCTCATCCACTCTTCACCTTGGCAACAAGTTTTTCTTTTTTTTTTGGAAATAAACCTCAATTTCTCCTTTCTTTCTGCCTTTTGGTTGGCTGTGGTTAAAGTTAAAAATGGGTGGTAAACGGAATCTAACAAACGAGACTAACTCACCCTCCACATGCATGCGTCATCTTGATTGAAGAGAGTGCCTGTGCTTCTTGGATAAATTCCACTCTCACAGGGCCAAGCCAGGGATTGTCTATCTGCTCATTGTCCATGCATCTGCTTGATTCATTGGGCTGGATTTGGTGGCATATACCAGTTATATATGAAAGTGAGTTAGACTCTCCTGTAGATGGTGGTTGGATATTGGCAATATTGACATGATAATACAAAGCCGTAGGTTTCAAGATTCAGTCGGTGATTGCAGACCTTTCTGTAGTTGGTAATTTGGTCGAAGCTCATGTACCCTATTACGCCATCGTACCATGCAATGTCCCCTTTTCCTTGTGTTTTAATCAGATATTTTTCCCAGCACACATATGTTATATACTGGTTGGGCCCCATCACAATGTAACCAGTTAAAATGTAGGTCAGTGAGCATTTTTTTTTTCCCCCATCTCTCCCAAATTCCCCCTGCATTTGTTTAGATGACCTGGCAGGGGCAGCACTGATTCCAGCATCACCCGACGCGTGGTCCCCTTACCCCTTGTACACCGCGGAGCTGACCCCTGGTCTTCCTCATGCAGCCTTCACCTATCCGGCAGCCGCGGCAGCCGCTGCAGCCCTCCACGCCCAGGTGAGGGACCAACCGGTGTGTTTCTCTCTCATCTTCTATTTCACAAGTACTGCATTCAGTGCTGAGAATGCAATGAGGTCATTTCAACTTGCTGAAGAAATACCAGCACACTGTCCTATGCGCCCGTCTTATCCATGGGTATTGTTCAACCATCATGGTCAAAGATGCAGTGTTTGCCATGGTATGATTGTGGCCATTGCTTTTTTTCCCCTCTTTAAGCTATGATAACACGAGATGCAATGTGCTTGTATTTCTTGGCCTTTTGTTGGAAAACGTGACTCCAAAAAGGTGATACAAAGTGGAAGTGTATATGTAACATTGATTAGACCTTGAGTCCATATTTGAAAGGCATGTTTTTTTTTCCAAATGCCTGCAGCAGCTTTGTGGTATTGCAACACTAAAGCAAGAGCTTCACTCCTGAGGCCGACACACATCAAGTAGGAGAGCTACGTAGCTATTTAGTGGATCACTGGCTGCATTGCTTTTGGCCAAGGTTTAAGCTGTTGAAATGGCTGAAATGTGGGTGCTTATCACCACCTAGCTCCTCATTGGACATAATCAATAAGGAGGTGTTTGTTTCCCTTTAGTGTCAGTCATAAACATTGTATATGGAAACCTTTTTGGATTCTCCTTTTCATAGCCCATCACAAATGGGAACAATTTCTCAACACGGTTTGCCTTCCACGCTTCTGATCCATCCACTCACCTCAGGTGCTTCAAAGGCCTCGGCAGGCCCCTGCTTCAACCCACTGCTCTCTAGGTGTTGTGAGCTGGGACTTCTTCTTCCTTTAATTAAATACTCTCCTTAAGCCACATCCAATCTCCCTTATGTAGGAACAGGAAGTGCTCCTGTCAGACGGAAAGATTAGATTACACACATACAGGATTAATTGCAATGATGGGTCATGTATTCCTGTTATAGACCAGTGTGGTACAGGAATTAATGATAAAAAAACTATATATAACTGGTCTTGATGTATGCTCAATAATCCAGGTATGGAAATCACAAAAAAGAGGTGAATCAGTTCAACTGGATCAGAAGTTTATTTGGTAACATTTCGTCACTCCCGGTTGGTTTTCAGCTCGGACTGAAGAAGTCACCTGATGAGTGATGAAACGTTTCCAAATAAACTTCTGATCTAGTTGAACTGATTCAACTCTTTTTTGTGATATATATATCTGGGTTCAGTTTTAAACAATGCATCTGGTCTTTGACCACAACTGTTAGAAAATGCAGAAAATGAAACTAATTATAAATGTAAATTGGGGCATTTGTAATGATCATAAAGTTGATCCTAAACTTTATACTATACCTGACTGAGCAGCTGTAACCACATGCTGCTCCATACCATGAGTCGCACCAATGAAATGACGTTCATGGCGTAGGTTATTTTATTTCTTTAGCTGGTTCAAGAACTTTGTTATTGTGGGATGACGTTGCAGTTCTCTGCCTCAAATGGTGCGTTACAGCGATAAGAAAGACGAATGCAGTCTTAAACCTCATGTAGAAATATGAGCAATAAGAAAAGGTGTATAAGGAATATTGTCCAGGGCCCTTTTAAGCCACCGGTGTACACGTCCCCATCACATCCAGTGGAAAAATGACCACCTTGGTTCACGACGTAGAAAGGAAGGTTCAAGGAGTTTTTTCCATCGTGAGCCAACTGCTGTCTAAATGTGGTAGCAACTGCACACTATGCTACAAGGCAGTGGGCGACCGTTTCGGTAATGATAACAATGGAAAATATTTCTCCCAGCAGGTCATTTGAAGTTCAGCTTACCGCTGACTTCCTTTTGCAATGTGACTACACAGAAGCACTGCGCTGTGAAGTAAGCAGCTATTGTGTCGGCGGTTTTCTCGGCAACAAGAGATTGATGAAGAATGTAAGGCCCGGGGAAACTGTCAGTCTTCCTGGGCTTCTCTGGAGGTGCCAACTAGCTGTCCATGATCCCTGTCGAAGCATTAGCCATCTGTGAAGATGCACAAAGGGGAGAAGGGGGAGGTGGCATCTGTTAATTGCAATCTGACGAAAGAGCCCTAAAATGCGGGGTTGTACTCTCGCCACTACCTGCAGACATATGAGGGAGGCTCTGTGTTGTCAAATGAGGATTTCTGAAGGATCTCAGCTCTTCTGCCATGTCCCTTTACTTTAGCGTTGCCATTTAATCGGGGCTCTTCAGGTTTTAAGGGTAACGGCACACGTGTATGGCAATGGATAAGCACACCAGCTCCTAACGCTGTGGAGACGTTCAACACATGGATAGATTGAACTGTCATTTACGGGCCTGTTAATTACACCAGGACCATTGTCCTGATGGAGCGGTTATGTGACCCACATCCCCCCGGTACCCATGTCTTAAAGGGACAGTCCTGCTAAACTCCATGCTGCTCAGACATCCTTAAAAGTCGAGTCCGTGTTGGGCCGACTGCCGCTGTGACCTGCCGGAAGTTCGTCCTCGATGAGTTTCAAAGATGAAAATGGGTGTTGTGTTGGAGAGATCTTGGTTGGGTCAGTGTTGGGCCCCAGTGTACATGACTGTGTTTGTGTTTCTTCAGATGCGCTGGTACCCGACCCCCTCTGAAACCTCCCAGCCTGGATGGAAGTCTCGGCAGTTTTGTTAGATATTTAGTGAGTAATCATTGATTCATCCCCCCCCTTAAGTAAATGCTAAGCTGCTGTCATGCCAACTTAAAACCCAACCATTGTATAAAAAAAATATGAAAATGTGTGTTTAGTCGAAAGAAGTGACATTGCCAAGAGCCGAGGTGTTGTTTGACGCACCCTGACTTGAGTGTGACTGCTGTGTGAAATGGGAATGACTAACTCTGTGCTACCTGTTCCTTCAGGCGTCTGGGGAAACCACACCTTCGTCCACTTGAAATGAGGTTTGCCAAGGTCTCCAGTAATTTAATCAGGTTTATTTTATGGACAAATGTGCATTATAAACATACAGTATTTATATCTCCTCCCGATTGTCTCTGGGGGGAGTTTGGAACCTTCGAGTCGAAACCATCTTACTGTTTTGATAGCCCGGGGTCGATTCCTCTCTGGCGGTGATTTTTTTTTTTTGTTGGTGTTTTGTTTGGTGGTACCGTCTTAGCACTTCAGAGAAAAAAAAAAGAAAAAAGCTCATGCCCACCAGCTCCATGGATAACAACCTGCTGAGTTAAGCTGACCTGTTGACGTTACCGTTAAGATTCTTCCTTCCATGCTTATTGCAATGGGGAGGATTTAGAAGTTAATCATTGCATGTTTGTCATTTTGGCATGAATTTAGAATGCAGAGTTGTGTATTGATTTTTCTTAGTGTTTGTGTTGCCTCGACTCTGGCCTAGACGAAGTGTTTCTTTTTTTTGGCTTTGTTTTTTTTCTGTTTTTTGTTTTGTTTTTGTTTGTTCCTGTAGAACCCAGGTCTTACCTCTGTGAAAGGTGGGCTGTTGCATAAACGGCTCGTCTCGCATGGACCTTGTGAATGCATCCCTCCATCCGACAGTCCCAGTCTTCAACCCGATCCATCTTTATGATGTCTTATTTCAGCGAAAGGAAGTACAAGTATTTTTGTACTTTTTATTTTGCGTAATGTATATTTATGCATTCTGTGCAACTACAATGAACCTGTATAAGTTGGATGTTTAGTCGTCTCTTGCGTGTATGGTGTTTGAGCCTATAATCCTGTTTAAGTAGTAAAAAAAAAAAGTGCAATTGTATTTGTTTAAAAAAAAAAAGTGGGAGTGGTTCTCTATGGCAACGGACGTACTCTGAACGTGGCTTTTCCCATACGACTGCTAAAATGAGATTGCTGTAAAACGCTGTTTTTTCAGAATGTGAAACTGGACGACTACAAACGTGATAGGGTTTGCTTTGGGGACGGGGAGGGGGGCATTTTTGAAACGGGAACGCAGGATTAGAGAGATGGAGGACTTAAAGCTTGTGTTTTAGAACATGTTTCTTTGTATCTGCTGTGCATAAGATGTACAAATATTCCATCTTGAGAATAAAACAAGCAAGTGAAATCACTTGTTCCTTTCTGCTCATCCATAACGGAACCGTATCGGTGGATGGTGTTCTGAACAGTGGGGTAAATGACCCTTGCAAATTCCACGTTCGGCAGAAGAAGAAGCTTTGTCATTGTACATGCATGCAAAATGTGTTCTCCACATTTGCCCCATCCCATTGTATAGGAGCAGTAGAGCACACGCTTCGGGAACTGACAAGCCAAAGGCAGCGGGTTCGAAACCACTGTAAGGAGTCGGGAAGGGCATCTGGCCTTAATCCCCTAGTGCTCCATCCAAGTCTGCATCAACCTCCACAACATGGAGACCGATGGTGACGCACAAAACTGACCTCATTGGACAGGAACAGTCGGCAGCTACAGCATCCGGCGAGCAGTTGGGGGGGCTCAGTGTCTTGATCAAGGACCCCCACCTCCTGAGTAATGCCACCCCTGGTAAATGCAGGGGTTGAATGAATAATTCATGGCACGGTGTCATTTGAAATGCATCACTGCATTGGTCCCGCCTTTTTAAATGGTGACTGGGCTGACCTCCACACTTTGCCCTCACAAGTTGATAAGCTGCTCTGCTCAACCAGCCATGATGGCTCCTCAAGGGAGTCCTCTTAAGTGGCCACTCAATAGAGCCAGCTGCTTAATACTGGTGGCCAGAGGTGGTGGAACCTCCACAGCCTGCACCGTTTCAAGGTGAAGAATAGAAACGTCACCATTGGTTCTGTGAATAACAAGCTTAACAATGCATACATTAGGGGCCGCACCGCTCCGGAGGAGAGGTTGTCTAGCAGTCCGAAGATCGGTGGTTCGATCCTCAGAAACCATGTTGAAGTGTCCTTGAGCAAGACATTGAACCCCTAATTACTTGGGAAAACAGGAATATTAATGTGAACCACCTTTAAAAAGGTATTATTATTATTATTCTACTGAGCACTCGGGGTGCTGCAGGGGACATGTTGCTGTTGATGGATTCAACACTTACTGAGTAAGATTCTGGTTAAGGTGAGGTCTGATCTAGCTGCACAGCTCACTGCAGTCTCCAGCTTCTATTCCCCTGTAATCTAATCCAGGGTTGCCGAGAGGCTGAAAATCCCAACAGCCCCGGTACAGGGAAGCCCTGGAGCCAGTCCATTACAAGGCCCAAGTGAGCAACCCCCCCCCACCTTTCCAATGCATGGGATTTATCCAATCGAAGGCCCTCAAATCTGTGCGAGGGCCCGTTATGATCTGTGAGTTTTTGGCTGAAGGCAGGCAGAAGTCCAGCTCACCTACCGTAGATGTCTTTCGACTACAGGAGGAGATGCGGGTACCCGGAGGGAGTTCATGTGGACACGGGTTCAACTCCCCACAGGAATTGAACCCGAGACCTTCTTGCTATGACGCGACCAGCCACATTTCCAAGCCAGCCTTGATTGATTCAAAAACCAACAATTTTAGCAGTTGCCACATTTTTAATACTGGCAAACCAACTGACATCAAGGCCAAGTAAGAATCAAGTTGAATATCTTATGGGGTGATGGGGTTTGATGGCATGGCCAACCATGGGTCACTCTGACGAACCTTAAAGCTTGATGCTCCTCTGAGAGGAGTACATCCATGAACTGCTGCCACAAGGCTGACCATCATATGTGAATGTGCCTTCGAGCTCTTGTCAGGGGGGCACACCTCAGGTGGGAAGATGGCTATTTAGTTATTGGAGGATTGACGGTTCAGTCCCTGTGGAAAGTGTGTCAAAGTGTCCTTGAGCAAGACACTGAACCCCTAATGGCCCCCTGGGCGCTGCAGCTGCTTACTGCTCCTACACGATGGGATGGGTTGAACTCGGAGAAAGAATCGTGTTGTATGCATGTGTGTACAGTGGTATAAATAAAGCTTCTTGATCAGATAGACTGGAACTCGAGTGTTGCACTGCTGTAAGAATCTCAGGGTATGTGATTTACTCTTGTGAGCTGGGTCGCTACAAGTCGCCATAGATTTGATGCAGTGTAAATGGAGGTCAATCTCTCTCGGGGTTCTCGAGTCAATACAATTTTACGCTTGGTTGAAGGATAGATTTTTAAAATTTTGAACAAGTTTAAAAATACAAATATATCTTCATGTAGCTTATATATAGATAGATAGATAGATAGCTGTGTGTGTGTGTGTGTATATATATATATATGTGCGTGTGTGTGTGTGTGTATGTATACAGAAGATAGAAAAATAGCCAACAAAAAGAAACAGCCGAACATATCGTAGTGTGGCCTGTTTGAAAAAGAAGTAGGACACTTTTTTTATTCTGACCCCTTTTTAACTACTCATCACAAATTATAAAGTTTTATTCTAAAACAAACACACCATCAAGTGTCTCAAACATTTCAACTGGCCAAGCCAGAATTCAGGAAAGCAAATGTTCAAAATGAGCCTCTTTGGGCCCTTCTTGGGAAACGGAGCCATGTGAAGACCTCACCCTCCCACACAATGCACATTGACAGGAAACCAGTGGGGAGCGTTTGGACGAGGATGCCATGGATCTGAGGGCAGCATGTTTCTGGTTTTCTATTTCAGCCACACACAACTTAACCTGCACACAAGGATCACAGAACTCACTTAAACGTGTGTAAGGGTGGAATCATGAGCGTAATGGGTTTGGGTTGAAATTGACCCTTGAGGCATATGTAAAGGCCTATCACAGAAAAACAGACGGATGGAAAACCTTGCTTTTACACTAATTTCAGAAAAATATCTAAAGTTTGCAGCGTCCAGCTTAACATAGATGTATCTACACGTCTGGTCAAATTATTTGATTTAATTTAAGAATCATTTATTAGCCCCGCAAGGGAAAATGTGCAATTATCTCGTATTTAGCCCATCTGCATTTTAACCAATCCTAATGTATAGGAACAGTGAACAAGCCACCACGTGGCGCTTAGGGAGCTGTTGGGTTCAGTGTGTTGCTCAGTGACACCTCAACATACTTTTGGCAGGATCGGGCATCAAATTACCAATCTAATAACTGGACAACTGCCTGCTGGGCTATGCCGCTCCTTACCGTGCTCACAGGACAACACTGATGATGACAAGCCAGCGAAGAAGACGACAGGAGAGCCCTGAGCTCTGATCTGAGGTGTGTTGTCGCCATCTACAGGCAGCATGTCCCAAGGACAGCCCTTACACTTGACCAGATAGAAGTGAGTTGGCGCTGCATACAGAGTAATAGAGGTGAATTTTTACGTGTTACGACTAGTCCCCACGTTATGGGGATGGACACGGATGCCCTTGCTGAGATCCCTTGAGGGAATCAAACTCGCAACATCTGGGTCGTCAGTCTCCGAAAAGCGTTTTTCTGCTATAGACCTACCGCAGCAGGCTGTCGTTACAGACTGAGTAC
>OMLC01042743.1:0-19897 GCA_900302585.1 Regalecus glesne | reverse complement strand
CGTCGGTACAGATGACGGGCACCGAGGCTGAGTGACTGCAAATCCTGTAACCCTCGTCGGCCCGGCATCTACCGAAGAGATGACAACAGCGTTAGCCGAAACCCAACATTCATGTATTTATACGTTGATCCCCTTTACCCGACACTGAGACCCGTCGCAACATAAGGAAGGACGGATCTTTGTGACGAGGTGGCCCTGTGGTGCGTGGCCACGCGTGCCTAGCGGCACGACGTCTACCCGGATATAGGATCGTCCTTAAAACCTCTTTGAAAGGGTTGAACTCGGACCTGAATCACCTTCCAGTCTTCCCTTGTGTTAGCCCTGCGTTGGTCACATCACGGGTCCATTACCCCGTCCTCATAAACCTTCATAGGTTTGATATTCAAAACTCTGTTTTGAATATCAACCCGTCTGGTTCGTTCTACGTGTCACGATGAGTCCCCGCGTTGTGGGCGTGGACACGGAGAGGGAGCTTGAAGGATTAAGGATGGATGCCTTTCCCGGTTACCTGCAGTAGGTTTGACCCCGTGACATCTGGTTCATCGGTTCCCAAAACACCCATACGTATTGTTAACAGCGGTAATGATTGAAGTGAAGACCAGATGTAACGGGTACTTTTAATCAACTTTACAACCGCCGTAAAATCATAAAGCGGCCCGGGTCAATGTGACCGACGAACGGTACGTCGCCCGCTCATCGGAGAACAGAACATGGGGTTAAGCCGTCGCAGTGTACAGCAGCATCGCGGTTACCTCGGTCAGGAGAAATTACAGCGCGATTCCGATCCTACGTGAAATGTCCCCTACGCCCCCAGTGACGGAGGATGTTCTCAAACTCGGTCCTCTTCCACGAGCCCGTCTACCTGCTGTGTAAAGCCTGGCCGTGAAGCCAGGTGGCACGTCGAGTCAAAAGGGGCCAAACGGGGGTGGAGGAGGTGGTGATGTGGGATTGTACGTCGGGGCAGGGAAAGCCAGGACACCGACTCGGCACCGTCTCCTCTCTGAATGACTCGTAGGCAGCCTTCAGCCATGAGCGAGGGGGGCGGGGGGCGGCGAGAGACACTGAGGAGAGAGGAAAATGAGGACAAGACAGGGGAGAGGTAGCTCGAGACATCCAGAAGGATGGATCGGACACGTGAATGCGCACGGTCTGCTTTTGCCTGCGGCGGTTTACCCTTCCTCTGACCATGGCAAAGCTCCAGTGCACTCCTCTCTCAACAGCTCCTCATAAAAGACTCGGTTTACATTCCTCAGAGGGACAAGTAGGTGTGCAGGGGTTGGGGAGAGGGGGCTCAGCGGGAATGAAACGATAACATTTATCCCTGTACGCTTCTGTCGGGTGGGAAGAGAGCGTCTCGCATCGTCTCCGTCTATAGGGGCTCAATCGGCTTAGAAAATGTTTGGCAAACATCTGCCATATTTATGGACCTAGTGTCACTGCGACTGACTGCAGCGTCTGTGCTACAAGCCAGATACAGAGTGCCATGCACGGAGCCTACACGGTACAACACGGTCTTGGTTTTATTTAACCGTGTGACGGAGAAGCTGGGCTCTTTCTTATTAGACGAGTAGCAAGATTGGAAAGATTGGGGGGGGTTGTTGAGGAGATTTACTCCGTGGTGCTCCAGAGGCAGAGCTTTAAGCCATCTGGCCAGGCTGGATAATCTGTGGTCGACTGTCAAACCGTGCTCTCATAATGGCCTCACTAATCAAATGAAAGGTACACTGCAGGAAAGTGAATACCTGCTGGGGATCCCACGTGTTTAATTGCTTATTGACAGAGCGGCTTCATGGTGGAGGTGAGGAAGATAACAGTTTTCACATTGGACGGTGCGATGCTAAAAATGCCAACTTTTAAAACTGCTGACATCCCATTCTGACTGTGACGGCTTCTGGGAGCTCGCTGCCTCACTTTGGCTCCCTGTCAGAGGAGGGGGTGGTCCGTTTCCAATGAAAACGAACTCGTGGCACGGTCTGAAAAATCTGAGACGGGAGATCGATTTGGATAATTTATCCTGGCGGTTGATAAATCGGGTTTCAGGTGGCCGTAGATGCCCAGGAGCCGCTGAAATCACCTTAACGGTCACCGAGTGCGGTCCTGCGGCTTTGTGAAGGTAACAGGGTTCCAGGTTTTTGAGGAATCACTTTGCGGGACGTTTTCCTAGACCTTTCGCTCGGCTACGCATGACGGCGTATAACGGGGGAAGCCTCCGGAGTCCGTTAATGGACCGTGTGGCTTTCAGCTGGTCACTTCAAGCATCTCGCCAGATGAAAATACGTGAGCCGTGTGAGCGAAAATAGGGTTACGTAACCAAACCTTAGGGCCGTCATAGCTCAGCAGGGAGGGTGGTCGTCTAGTAGTCGTAAGAATGATGGTTTGACTCCCGGCCCCTGCGGCAAGCATTTCGAATCGCACTCGAGCGAGATACCGAACCCCTGACCGCCGGAGCCCCGTGACGGAACGGTGACCTGTCCCTAATGTTTCCCTGCCTTCCTTCCGACGAGGCCGGGACAGGCTCCGGCACGGCCGTGCGACCCAGCTTGGGATAAGCGGACGGAACCAAAATTAGTAATTTTCCACGACCTCGATAATACTCGAACGACTTCTGGTCAGTTTAATCATTTTCCAGGTGTTGTCCGTGACTGGAATACCAGCCTATAAATTTGCAGGTTTTCCGGGACGTATCCAAGTAAGAAACTTTGGCCTGATCCCCACTCGAGCTCACACCCGTAAATTGGATCACGGCAACCGCCGAGAGCCGCGCCGTACCCTCATCACGTGAGAAAAAACAACATAAAAACATTCCGTTCATATTTGTCAGACGTGAAAAGATTTACACAAGCACGTCAATGATTGGGGGCGGCCTGGCTCGGCGGGGAGAGGGGTCGTCTCGCGATCAGAAGGTCGCAGGTTTGATCCCCGCACCCTCAGAGAAAGGTGTCGAAGTGTCCTCAAGCGAGACCCTGACCCCCTGATCGCTCTGCCCCGTGACGGCGATGGGCTCCGGCGACCCGACTTGGGACAAGCAGTCGACGGCGGATGTCAATAATTACTCTTCCAGGCTAACTCTGTTCTTTTAGACCGCAAAATAGAGTTCCGCGTGGGCAAATGACTTTGGTGCGAATGGTTCTGGGATAAAGAGTAACCTCCCCGCCCTTTTAGTTTCCGCTCCTTGACTCAAAGGTCTTTTGGAATAAAAGGCGTATTAGAAATGCTGGATTTTGCACACGCACCACATATTTCAAGGCTCTCTGGTCGAGGCTCCTTTCACAGAAGAGCCGTGTCGAGTAGATGTTAAGGGTGTCGATTTCACAACGGTCCCACAAATAAGTCAACGAGCAAATAGACTCACTGTCCTTCTTCTTATCTCCCCAGGGTCCTCTCTTCAAAGACGGTAACCTCGATCTGGAAGGGTCAAGTCAAGAAAGGTAATTTCGGTCGCATTTCAATGGATTCTCTTAAAAACTCAAACGGTAGAAGTCATTCCCAATGACGGCTCAGATACTTAGCATCAAGACACTCAGAATTGAAGTTCACTCTTTCCAAAGTTGACGTTTTGAGGTACCGAGTACATTCGAATCCAAACCACCTCACAGCTGTTCTACGTGAGTGGATGATGAATAAATGAAGCGATGTGGCGAAGTGAAAATCCCGATTACCCTACATGCTAGCAAATACCGCTTTCGATTCTTTCTTTTGTATTTAAAAGGGTAACTGACGCACGATGTCCACGTCGGAGTATCCCGGCGGTAAGCATTATGCATTCATGTGGAGGGTAGCAGCGAATCTGAAAAAGCGGCATATCTGTCGGAGCTGAAAAGTAGTCATAGCTGAACGAATGAGTAAACGCTGTAACGTCAGTGACTAAAGCCCAGGTCAGCCCCGGTTTATTATTATTTTTTGGGGGGGTGTTGACGTGATGGACACTAGCGACCGATTCAGGGGCGGTGTGGCGGCCCGGTGGTCGGCGCTGTTGTCTCATCGCTAGAAGGTCCCGGGTTTAAATCCCCGGCCGCCCCAGGTCCTTTTTGTATGGAGTCGTATGTTCTCCCTGTGTCTGTGTGGGCGTCCACCGGGTGCTCCGGTCTCCTCGCACCGTCACAAAGACACGCACGTCAGGGTTAAAGCTCCTGCCGCGCCCCCGAGCGAGGCGATGGGAAAAGGAACCGGAGTCGGTCCTCGGGTGCTGCGGCCGCTCACTGATCCCATACAGGAGGACGGGTTAAATGCAGACAACACAATCGCTTGTAGAATGACGAATCGTGTTTCTTCTTCATTCTGAATCGATCTCTGGAATCTGGAGGTCAAACCCTGACGCGGTTACCGGTGTCACCGTAGGGGTCAGTGATGCGAAGAACGACAATCTTCAGGGTTGCGGTGTCAAGATTTCAGGGGCTAAAAGTAGGAGACGTCCCGTCTTCAGATATGAACAAAATACGACGATGAGATTATTTATCTCGGCCGCATTTAAGACGGGGAGAGTAAAGCGACAGTTCGGGCGTGACGTTCCCGTCGAGTCCTGCTCACCGATCCCCTGCGGCCTTATGCCAACGTCGGCAAAGCGGCTCAGGGAAGTGACCCGCGTTACTATCGGCCCGCCGCAATTTCCGAGAGGAGACGGGTTTCAGCTGTGAGCAATTTCAGTCAAATTCTGCCATCCTCAATCTCCTCTTGCTGCCCAGTTTCAATTTATTGGGATGTTGAGCCTCCCCCAAAACACACCCGCACACTTGGAAAAGACAACATTTCCTGCACTCACTGGCTTTATAAAAAGGCTATGGATTACACAGAAATGTATCTGGTGTTATTACAGCGTATTCCTACATGGCACCGAGTTTCCTGTGAGCTGCTCAGACCGCCGCTCGCCAGTGAAGCCGGCGGTCCTTGTGCGGCTCAGAATAAAGAAAGATGGCGGCTCTATTTTTAGACATATCGATACCCAAACGCATTGGAAATACCCATTATATCAACGTGTCACTCATTGTCCTACGTAATGCATCCCCCCTACAACACGCTGATAGAATATTTGCCACATGACCAGGGCCGGAGGAATTTGTTCTCCGAGTTCAACCCGTCCCGTCGCAATCGTGTCGGAAGAGCGAACGTCACGAAGCACTCGGTGAGCGGTTTGGTGTTCGGCGTCGCGCTCGAGGCCACCGTCGGGGATCGAGCCGCCGACGTCCGACTACCAGACGACCGCCCTAATTCCTGAGCTACGCTGCCCGCTTTTACTGAGCCCGTCCCCCCTTCCCCCGCTCTGCAAAGATCTCAGTGAACCCGGGGCCGAGGTAGCTCAGCGATAGAGCGTGTGTCTCCGTGTCGGGCGTCGCAGGTTAGATCCCTCCACGGGGCATCAGGAAAAGGGAATCCGGCCTTAATTTCTCACGCTCGGTGACCGCGAGGCATACGTCAAGTGCTTCGAGCTATCTGACCTCTGAAAAAGTAGAAAGGGGAAAAGTAAATCTGACATCGTTCCGTCCGCCAAACGGGTCAGGAAACGTGTCGGACGGTAAACCGGGTGGGAGGAATCGGCCGTTTTTAATAGCTTTGAGTCAGCTGATGTCGGTCACATCTACTCGGTCGTGACTGACGCACGCGTGCACGCCCGCCCACACGCGCACCGACACCAAAAGCCACACCAGGCTCCTCACACCAGAAAACGACAGCACTCGCGGCACATTATTAACATCCGCCGCTCCCGTTCTCCCGTCTGGATCCGATGCGTCATGATTAATGTAAGAAAAGCTGGACGGATTCCCAGCCTGGGATAATAGATTCGAATAAATGCATAAATTGTCGATCCGACACATCAACTGAAGATTTAATGGAAGGCGGTCAGCGGCCGCACCATTCCGAACCGGTTTAACGCCAAAGGCCCGGGGAAATTTCCCCTCTGCGACCGGTTTGAGAAGCGAAGCCGATTTAAAAAAAGAGAAAGTGGTTTCCCGGTCACGGCGTAAACGGAGGGAGAGGATACAACTCGCAGGCCTCGCTCGATGGGATCGGTGAGCAGGAGTCCTCGGGGGGTGTAGACCTTGTCGTTCTGCTCCTGGATGTACTTTGTGATCTTCTTCAAAACCTGAAAGAAAACGAGAAGAGTGTTTTCAAACGTGACATTCTCCTGTGAAAACCGATCGCTTGCGCAAATCTGGATGGAATTAGAAGTCCGTGACGAAAACGGCAGAGTGTGCGCCTCGGGAACCGACGAGGCTGATGTCGTGGGTTCGAACCCGACACGGGTCATCCACCTGAGTCTGTGTCCGCGACTACGACTCGGCGACCGATCGCGACACGTAAAAATCGACCTCGTCGACATAGAACAGGCTCACCGGCGGTAGTTTTTGATGTCCGCGTGTGAACCTGCGCGTATTGACAGACATCACGCGCGGGTTCGCCGTGAGAGAAAACCGGACCGGATCAGGAATGAGCGTCCTCTCGATTTGATACCGAAGTGATTCGCTCCCGGTATTCTTCCGACCTTTAACCGACGTGAGGTCATTTACGTGGAATCAAACCGTCCGCTTTTCAAACCGTCGGGGCGACCGTCGTTAACGGTCGGCCGACCCGTCGTATCCTCAAATTCCCTCCCCGACGGAGCCGAATAGAATACATCTTTGCTGAGGTTACAACCGGTCGGCCACAGTCGTATTACTTTACGGGCACTCGTAAAACACAGTTTGCCAAAGTATTTTTCATCTCGGATGGCTTCTGTCCGCTTTAACGAAACCAGAGGACAGAGGCAGACTATTGACGCTCCGACTCGTTTAGATCTGGTCTAGTGTCTCGCCAAACGTTTCAGACGCGTAAATCAAACATTCGCGAGCTGTCGAGACGGTTGTAATGATGCGGATTTATCGTCGAGGCACATCGTTCCGAACGGCAACGACGCAAACTCTTCCAATAATCCCCGCTTCAGCGATCCCCGGTGTAAAGTACACGTCGGTTCACGCTTAAGTCTCGCGCCACGAGTCGGTCCGAAACTCCTCTTGGTCGGTTCCGTGCGCGCTCGTGTCAAAAAAATCAGGTGGCGCGAGAGAGACGGAGCCGACTCGGACTCTCGCCGTCCGAGGAAAGTTTTCGTCGACGCGAAGGCCGCGTGTACCCGGAGGTGCGTTTTGTTGGCTCACCTTCTCGTAGTGAGTTTCCACACACAGGAAGACGGTGTACGCTGTGAGGCAGGCCAGGCAGCCTTCCAGGTAAGACTGGCCACCCAGCTTCTCCGCCTCGGCGTACAGGTTATTCAGCGTCCGAACGGTCTCCTCAAACTGCTGCCTGTCGATCTGGAAAACAAGGTCGTGATGAGCCCGGGCCGAGGTTTTTGACAGCCGCAACAGGGACAGTGCGGCTTAACAAAGCATGAACACATGTCGTCCGTCTCCGCTGGAAGACAGAAATGAAGACATTCCATTTGTAATGCCAGACTGCTTTCATTCTCCCCGGCTCTAGATAAATGACTGGGTGTACGCTCTTGGATTTGCAACTCGGCGAGGGAATGCTGGGATCCTTTCCCACATTGGCAAAAAACCTACTGAAATTATTAGAACGTCTTGGCCGCGCGCTCAGCGAATGTTTTCACTTAATACTCCGCAGGACTCGATGAGGATCCAGGAAGATCACTGACTGTTCCTCCTCGTCAGACCTCGTGAATGACCCTTCGGCACGAATAAACGCGTCGGGGACGCGTGACGGTCGCGGTGTGAGACAGCCGTCGATAAAAGTTTGACGCGTCTGACGGCAGCCGGTGTTCTCCCGCTCCCTGATATCGGCCTTCGCGAGACCCGCGCCGCTCTTTCTCAAACGTTCCTGACCTCCAGATTTGCCGGGGCGCTGCATTCCGAGGCAGCGCTGAACGAGACGTGTCGAACAAGCCGTGCTACGGAGTGAGCCCGCAGATCTCCGAGCTATACTCGGGGCCGAGGTGAAAAAGAAAGAAGGCCCGTGGATCGGAGCCCGCAGAGCAGACGGGGAGCCAGCCTCCCGGGCCTCTGAACGAGCTCCGAGTTCCGCTCCCACGTGGGGAGGAATGTAACGACGGGCTCCGACGGATCGGTGGTCTCGTGCGTGCTTAGTGCCTTAGATGGAGAGCCTTCGTTCACTTTCTAATTTTCAATCTACACGCCGCAATTTGAACGTCATCTCACCGTCCGAGCATCTTTCCACTACGTCTGACACGAGCATTCGAGCATTCGGAAATCATCGCCGCTAGGCAGATGAGTGCAAACTTCCAAAGACAGAGAGGGCTCATTAATGAGGTGCGTAAAATAACGCGATTTTAAAAAAGTTTAAGAGAGCGACCGAAGAACGTGACGGCATTGCGTAACTAAGGGTCTGTCACTTGTTTGCGATCGCCACGAGCAAAAAAGAGCAGGAAGCGAGACGGGACCGTGTTTGACGGGGAGCTTAGTCGTGATTCAGCCGTTTGTAACGCGGCTATTTACACACGTCACTGCTCGTTTAGCAAACCGAATGCCAAATGCGTGAAAAACACCAAATTCCCTCGCAGTCCTTTGGTCTCGTCCGTCAGGACTTAAATATCTAAGAGTCACGATCGTAAATTAGCCTGAGATGAGCCCGAGATGATCACTGGCGCTTCGACGGGCAGACCACCGCAGAAAAAGAAACGAACAATACACAGAGACAAAGAGAAATTACAGATGCTAAAAACAAACCCCATCTAAACAGCTTGGCAGTACAATTCAAAAATGAAATAGTTTGGCTAACGTTTATTACAAAAAGATGTCGGACCGCTTTTAGCTATCGCGTGTGGTAGCCATTACCTATCACTCGAAAAGCACGCTCTATTTGTGTACGTCTGCATCTGTGTGTGAAAGCTTTGCGCCCCACAGGAAAACAGACCACCCAATCAAAGGGCCATTAAACCAACCAGGCTTATGTGTTGCGAAGCCGCTCTTTCATGTGGTGCGTGAATTTCGTTACCGCCGCTTTTTTGTGCTGTGACTCCGTCGGCTAATAGATCTGTTTAATCCGGTGCGGAGCCTGTTCAGTCGAGGCTCTCTGTCCCGGAGATCATTATCGAACCTCACCGGGATGTCGGTACCCGGACTCGGCCACGTCTGTCAAACGCTTCGAGTGGTCACTAGACTAGCGCTATTTAAGAATCGGTCCAGTCACCATTGAAAACGGAGAGAGAGGGCCGAGCAGGGCTTCCTCACAAATCATATCGCCGCGTCGGTGTTTGTGCCGAACGTTGCGGGTTCAGAACCAACGTGCGGGCATCTGGTCTTAATCCCCCGAAGCCCATCCAAGTCCGTGTCCACCCTTACACCGCGGGGACTAATCGTGACGTGTAAAAATGGCCTTCCGTGACTGTTCGAAGGTATGTTTTCTCACTAATTTCGGTTCTAAATCTGTCTCTAGTGTAGAATTGTCACAACCACCCCTTTTTTTATACAGTCAGTCACGATAATCACACGCTACAGAAAGGGGGCGAGACACGTTCGGGTCCTTTAGAGGAAACCCGACACTAAATGTGAAGAAAAGAAACGGAACCGGAATCCGGGGGGGGGGAAACGGCAACCGAGTCACGGATGCTTTTCTGACATTTTTCTGAAGACCCGTGTGAGCAAATCAAAGTCGCATATGGTGGCGTGAGTAATATTCTAGGAAAGTGACGCCGCCCTCCTTCGTCGATGTACGTGATGTTGGACACGGTCTGATCCCCAAATTAAAATGTATCTTTAAGATGAAGAGGGAACTGTCTGTGTGTAGAATTTCACCAGTCCACCGCTCTGACACGGTGATCATTTGTCCTCCTCCGTTACGAAGGAAACGTCTACGGAGTGTGTCGTTACCCGTGTCTCCAGCTCGGACGGGAACTTGGTTTGGAATTGGCAGACCGTGCCGTTGGTGTAATCCCTCTGGATGAAAACTTTGGCAGCGATGGCCGCCTGCTGCCTCATATCCTGCAGGCTGTGAGTCTGCAAAAACAGGTAGATTAGTTTAAACATAAAAGTATAAGAAAATCAGGCTTTTACAGTGAGAAGCAACGCACCGCTGTGCGTTCAGTAAAGGGTGTTTGATCGATTTCAATCGACCGGTCCATCGAAAATAATGTGTTTCGTGTGAATGTTTCTGTTTAGGGGCGGCACGGCTCAGTGGGTAGAGGGGTCGTCCGGCAGTCGGAAGGTCGCGGGTTCGACCCCCGCACCCGCAGATAAGCGTGTCGAAGTGTCCTTTGGCGAGACACCGTTCCGTGACGGACCGGAGGCCCGCCTTTCGCCCGACGAGAACGAATGAATGAATGACTCCCTAATCAGTTCCGCGAGGGGACATTTGGATTTCTCTCCATTTTCGACCCGACCTATTGCGTAGGAGCGGTGAGCTGCCGACACGTGGCGCTCGGGGAGCAGTCAGGGGCTAAGTGTCTCGCTCAAGGACACGGGGGTTCGATCCTGCAACCTTCCGATTGCCAGACGACCGCTCTACCCACTGAGCGACGCCGCCCCTGAGAACCGAGACGGGCCGACTTTGGATGAGCGGTTGACGATGAACGGACAGATGTTTCTACTCAGTCCCCTTCTCATGAGTCTTCAGCCTGGCGGTGTTTGAATACAACATTGCCAGGGGTGGTGAATGACAATAAGTAAAGGAGAACGCGTCGGGCAGAGAAAATCAAGCTGTTTGAAAGGTGCTAAATTTTAATCTACTTGGTTTCTATCCTCGATAGCTAGCTCGAATACAGACATCTGGGCTGTGGGGGGTCTGTTAATATTTGACTTTGTTTTCATAAGTGCTCTTTAAAACCCCCTGCTGATATTTATTATTCCTGTCGTGCTTCAAGAGAGCCAAAATGTTTCACACAGCACCTTTTTTTTCTAAAAGTTTTGGAAGGATTACTCTGCACCAGCCCCTCGGCTATAACTTGCCGCGTACCGTTAAAACAAAACCAAAATATAGCAGTAAAAGTTTATTTCCGGACTCGGTGAGAAACAACCACCCTGGTCGACAATCGTCATGCTTACGTTGATGTGAAAGATGAATCTCAATTTACCCGTAAGGTTTAAAACACGTTCTCTCTGGGTGCCTTGCTCTCCCATTCAAGACTCTGCTTCTAATATGAACCGTATATCCATATCCGTCTACTACCGGTGTCAGCTATTATTACTGACACTTTACTTGGATACCCTTATTATTTGTGGCTACTCGTGGGACCTTCTTGTTCCTGCACTTGACGTTTCGTAGTCTTTGGTTTGGACGATAATGAACTTATAGAAAAAATATATTTCTTCTCTTTGCCAAATGAATTCATTCTGTGCATCTCACCAATCATGTCGCGTAGGAGCAGTGAACGTAGCTCCCACCGGGTGCCCGGGGAGCCGTTAAGTGATTCAGTATTTTGCTCAAGGGCCCCCGTTTTAACCCTTGTTCAACACCTCTCGGTGACCTAAGGCACACTTACACGTATAAAAACGTACACGTACACACTTGCACTGAGATTCAGCTATGACGTGACTGCCGAGTGGCAAAAAGGGTGTCACGATCATATTATTATTACATCGAGAATGCACTAGCACTACTCTGCCGTCATGACCGTGCGGTGCACTGCGACGGCTGTTGACAATAGACTGCAAGTACGGACGAGTGACTCGGAGAGACGCGTACCCCTGACGAGTCGATGTAAAGGTAACGAGCAGACTCGCCGTGCGCAGCGGGAGGGGGGGGTTATGGAGAAAGAGTGATACGACAGGGCATCGTCGCTTCGTCCGTTTACGGAAAACTCGAAAGTGAAAGTAAGCTAGCGGCGCCAGCTTGTCAGACAAGCTAAACTGTCCGACTGTCGTTCTAGATCAATAAAATCATCCGACTGGAAGTCCAAAAAGAAGACGCGCGGGAACACAGACTGGAACATCCGAGTTCGTCTGTCGGCGATCTCCATTCGAAAACGGCGGAGGATACTTGAAACTGCCGATGAATTACCTCTGCCATGTTGACAGTTGTCTGTTTATCTTCCGTCGGTATCTCCACCTTGTGTCGCAGTGTAATCTGTCCGGTGGGAACAATACGTTCCCAGTGAAGGGGCCGGCTTGTGAAGAGCGCCAGACGCGGTGAGCGTTGTACGAAAACGCAACCTCTCTTTAACGCACATCATTTTGGGGACCGGAAGTGACATTTCGCGATATGGGGGTTCAAATGCGATCCTGAACTTTTCCTCACGTGGTCGTGGTGGGTTTTTTTTGTGGTAAGAAAATCCAAAACACACGTGTAGATAGACGTGTCTATTTTATCCACTCACTGTCACTCGTGACAAAGCGGGCTGGAGCCTGCGGCGTATTTTAACCAGCAGAGAAGCGGATGAGGCAAAATGTCGCTTCACAGAAAACTCTGCGACCAATAATCGATACCGAATTACATTACAACCAAACGACGGCAGATTCACCGTAGCGTTTTTAAATGGAATTTTGTATAGCGCTCTTCTAGCTGAGCGACCGCCCAAACCTCTTGAAAATGTATATCTCGCATTTACCGAGTGACGACATTAGGGCCGGATGTCCTTTCCGGATGCCCCACGGTGGGATCGAACCCACGACGCTCTAACCGCTGAGCTGCTACGGATTATCTGAGTTATCAAAAGATGTCTTGAATTATTTACCGCTGTTATTTGCCAAATCGGGGTGGTCACATTACAGCGATGTCGTTGGTTCAGAGCTGGTGGCGATAGTTTGTAATGTTCTCTTTCGATCTTTCAGGAAACCACGCGGAGGATTCCGACTGGACTTCTTCCCTCGGGCAACCCTACACACGGAAAGACCCGAACGCCGGATGAAAAATGCCACGGGACGTAGAACCCCGATGAGCCGAGACATTCGAACGGGTGAGTGGATAACACCGATGATGTAGTCACAATGGCACCTGTCGAGGGACGGGAGATACCAGGCGGCGAGTGAACGGTCGGTACTTGAAGTCGACGTGTCGGAAGCGGGAAAACCGGGCGAGGTCGAGGATCTCGGTGACGTTGGCGAGGGCCGAAACGTGCCGGCTAGACGTCTGGGTCAGAGCGTCTCCAAAACGACAGGTCTTGTAGGGTGTCCCAGGTACGCACCGGTCGGTACCTACCCAAAGCGGTCCGGGGAAGGACGACCGGTGAGCCGTCGACAGGGTCGTGGCCACCCGAGGCTCGTCGATGCTCACGGGGAACGAAGGCCGGCTCACCCGGTGGTTTTAATGTTTTGGATGATCGGTGAGAGTACTGTATCGTGAGCAGGCCTGCTTATTTCAAACCGACAATCATCGACTTCTCTCCTTCTCCGCTCGGCTGACATGCTCATTTTGTCACGATAACCTTCAGCGGTCGTCGATTCAGGGTGGGATGGAGCGCGTCTCGCACCTCGGCAAAGTTTACGTCGTATCGGACTCCACGGAGACGTACCGCTCCACACACGGCGCGTGTTGTATACACGGCCGTCTCAGCCTCGCGTGACTGGGCGATACCGTCACGTGCGCACATGTGATCATGCACATCGACTCGTAATCGTCAGAGCTATCCGTCCGTCCTGGAGCCTGTGTCGGCGCTCGACGGGCAAAAGGTGGGGAAGCATCCCGGACAGGTCGCCGGTCCGTCGCGGAGCACAGCGGTCAGGGGAACGGCGTCTCGCTCGAGGACGCTTTGACACGCTTCTCTGCAGACGCCGGGAACATACCCGCAACCCCCTGATCGCCAGACGGCCGCTGCACCCGTTCTGCGTTTCTTATTTCACTCGTCTTTAAAATTAAAGCGATCACGCGTTTTACGCGACTACGGTAAATCGTCCACGGATCGTGACCCGTCCAGGGCGTGTCCACGCCTTGAGTTCCGGGACAGCCTCCGGTGGGACTTTGATATCCGACGACGGATGAGCGGCGGACGACGGACGGACGAGAGGTCCCCGTTTTGTGTCGTAATTAGTCCCTACGCCCGTCCTGACGCCATGCGACGAGTTCGAACCCGAGACGTCCGGCTCGTCACTTCTCTAAGCACGACGGGCGTACCGATGGACGTGCTCTTCTTTCCAGGTCAGCACGGCGGCGTCTGCGGTCTGCGCTCGTCCCCGCTCGGTGATGCGGTTTTGTTTGTTTTTTAATGATCGCACTTAAAGCGAAACCTGCTAAACTGAGCGATCCGCTTCAAGTCGCTTTCCACGAACGGCGGATCGGCCCGTAGGTGGATTCTCAGGGAGGACGTAAAGCTTTTCCATCAGAGACCCGCTTCGGCGCGAGTGGCCCGAGCGGCGGTAAAACCGTTGTCGCGGGCTATTAACCAGCATGTGTTGCAAATGAAGGGTCCAAACGGTGCTCATTAGCGGTCTCTCCCAGGCCGGCCGGCGCAGGCGAAGGGGGCTGTAAAGCTCGCTCCGGTGCCAGGAAACAAACAAACCCTGCGGAGCAGCAATAGCGGGATTTTTTTTCAACGTTTATACAGATTCACTCTAATGACCCCCCGAGAAGCCAGTCCCGCCCTTTCGATGCAGGGGACGGTGAGAAAACGCATTCCTCGCGGGCAAGTCATTCAGATCACCGAGTCGAGCGGCGGCGCTCACGAGGCTCTGAAAATCCCTCTTGACGTTGGCCGTGTTATTACCGTAGCTCTAATACACCTAAGAGGCACCTTGTGAGGATATTTTCCCGCTATTAGCCGTGGAAATAGAATGCGTTTGGTCTCTCCTCATTTTTCAGAGGGGATCAGTTTTAAGACGATTAAGCGGTCGGTGGACTCGCTCGCTGTGTTCTTTACTCGAGCAAAGTGGATGTGACAAAGTCAGAAGCTTAAGCTCACCGGATTTAATTCTTAACTGTGTGCTGCGTGGAAGCCGTGATTACAGTTATTGTGAGAACGTGGCACATTCCCCCCGTCGGACGCGTTCAGTGCGGGAATACGGAAGAGGCAGGAAAAAGACGTGTCAGCCGAAGGCGGTCCGATCCCCGGCGGATTCTGATTCGGGCCCGGCGACGGCAGCGGGCGATTAATCGCCGTGAGATTCCGTCTGGGTTCGTTTGGACACGAGACCCCGCTCGCATCTCGCGGACTCCGTCCGAACGAACACGTCCGGGATGTCCGGTGTCGCCCCGAGGCCTCCCTCCGTCCCGGGACTCCTCACAGCGGCCGGTCGCTTCAGAGAACACGGCCTGCGGACTTAACACGGCCGTGTTTGGTAATCCGTGCCGCCCTCCCGGCCTCCGACTACCCGAGCGGCCTCCGAATTTAGCTGATTTCCACAGCGGCCGGCATACCCTGCTTTCCGTACATCGCCTCCCTATTAAAAAATACCAAACGGTCGCTCGGAGAAGAAATCACCGCCCTGGCCGTAGGAATGCGCCCGCACTCTGCGTTCAACTCGCACACGGTTCACGTCCGGCGGGTGTCACTCTGTGTCATTATGACCTCACCTGCGGCCGCCCGTGAATCACCGAACCACGGGCGGTGGGCGGCGTTCCTTCGGCAGCGCCCTGCGGAACCTCAGCCCGTCACCCTCCTCGAGCCGCCCGGTCGGCCGTCAAAGGGAAACGTACATGCCGCTGTTTATTAGCTGTTTAATATCCTGTTTAGAGTCACTTTTATCAGTTTGCCGTCGTCGGTGCCGAACGCTCCTCAGACGCACGTTCAGACGAGGCTCCGTTTAACCGTGGCGGCCGAGGAAGGGAGTCACACGCGACCGAATCCGCACAGTCGCGGTGTCGCGCCTGTCGACACGAGGTGCGACGAGGCACTGCCGGGCGAACGGAGGAAAAATGACAAAAAACGTTCTCGATGGCTGAGTGCGTAGTCCCACCGACCGCCGATGAATCTCGGGCGGAAAACAAAAGCGAGGAGCGGGAGTGCAAACGCCTCCCGTTCGCTCCGGCGGCACGCGGGTCGCCCTCACGTCGGGCATGTTTTGACTGGGACTCGGGGGGAGTCGGATTACCTCATATTCTGTTCAACAGTCAGAGGGGCGTTAATCATGCCATTAAATCAAGACAGTTTTACAGTCCTGTGTGTGAGAGTGCTCATGACCCACATAACTCTGCCACCGACTTCAGACCCGAGTTCCCAAATGTCCGACTCTAACGGGAGGGGATCAGCGGCTGTGATGCGGCACGTCCGCACACCGAAACCGCTGAAATCGAATTGTTCATTCACGAAATTCACGAAACCGAGCGCTCCAAACGATCCAAAAATGCAGCGTTCCTGTCGTCGAAGCGTATCGTCCCATCATCGTGTACGCTCCGACGTTACGAGATGGGTCTCGGTAGTGATAAAAAGGATTTCCATGAAGTAAAGTGGGGGGTGTTGGCTTTTTGCGGAGATGCAAACAGGCAGAGTTGTCCTTACCGATGTGCAGAGCTCACGTGTAAGGAATACCAGCCCTGTCGATTCCAATAAAAGGAGGACGCCTGTTAAAGCGGACACGGTCGGTCGCTTCGAACGACGACGCGGCAAAACGGCGGAAAATTTGGTCGGATGTGAATGAAATGACGTCAAAAAACGACGTCGTTGATGTGAACACGTCGAACTCGCTCAGACCGTTTATGTAAAACGAATTTGGCATCCGTGTGACCGTAAGGCCCGCGTAAGAAATTCACTCGGTGAATCACAAAAAAGAGCTGAATCGGTTCAACCGGGTGGCTTCTTCAGTCTGAGCTGAAAACAAACATCCCCCCTTAAAAACAGTACATTGACACCGCACAACAATAGGCCGGTTTCACATGCAAATCGGGTGATCGACCGCACGCTCGGCGGAATGAGCACCATTCACAGAGGATCGGGGAATACTTGCAATCAGGCATTGTAAGACGTCGACAGATGTACTCTCAGGCCACCTCCTCTATTCAAAGACGGTCGTTCCCTCTTCACGTAAACGGCCTCCTTCACCCCCCTCTCGAACCAGCGTTCCTCCCTATCAAGGATGTGAACATCATCATCTTGAATGAGCGGCCACTCGCCTGTAGGTGGGTGTAGACCCCAGAGTCCTGACCCGACGTGTCGGCTCTCCTACGCTGCGCCACCCTCTCAGCCAGCGTCTGTTTGGTCTCCCCGACGTACAAGTCACTGCGGTCCTCCTTGCATTTAACAGCGTACACTACGTTACTCCGTTTGTGCCGGGGGACCCGATCCTCGGGGCGGACCCACTTTGTGAACGGTGCTCGTCCCCACTGAATGTGCGGCGGATCACCCGATTTGCATGTGAAACGGGCCTATCGTCGTGTGGTGTCGATGTACTGTTTGTAGGGGGGGGTGTTTGTTTTCAGCTCAGACCGAGTGACCAAACGTTTCCAAACAAACTTCTGATCCGGTCGAACCTCTTTTTTGTGATCTCCACACCTGGATCGTCGAGCGTGCCTCAAGTCACTCGGTGAATATTTTCTCCGTCGACGCCCTCGATATTAATAGCACCCAGCTCGTAGACCTCACCTCGGTACGAGTACGGGACGTGTTTCAGAGTCGTTAAAACTTTCACTCTGCCCCGAGGGAAAGTCATTCGCAGACGTGAGCGAGAGGCGGACGTTGCTCGATATCCAAATGACGCCGATGGGAACGAGGCCTCGCTCGCACGTCGCCGGCGAGAGACTTTAAACGGCGGTTACAAACAGACGTCTTGGTGTAAAATGATATTCTTCAACTAAAAGTAAGCCCACCGAGGCAAGTTCATAATTCGTGATGACGAGCTCCGCGGTAATTCGACTCGACTCCGCTTACAATTGAAGTCTTTGTCCCGCATGTTACGTTTCGAAACGAGTAGGAAAAAACACTCGTGATAACTCGTGTACAAACCGTCTCATCAGAAGCGAGGACGGACCGAAGCTCACGTGTGTAAAACTCGTCCCCGTGATTCGCAGTCTGGAAGGCTACCAAAAGGTTTTGAAAAGCGATTCAAGCTTTCTTACGGCGGTGTCGGACAAATTTTTCAAAAAGCGGACAAAATCGTCGGTGAAGAATGATTTTAAGTGTGGTTTTTCTGCCGGTGTCGGCCATTAATCCCCTCATTCGGCCGAACGCGTGATGTGACGGCGGTCTCCCTCAGGCTCACGACCTGACGAGGGGAGCGCGTCAAGACCTCTCCCCGCCGGGTCACTCGCAACTAAAAAAACGTCGATAAACGTCTCCGAACAAAGTGCGCTGACCGTGAACTTTGGGAGAACCACCCGGCTCTCGCCGTGGCCCGCTTACGGGTCACGAGCCGCAGCGTGAAAACCACTCGCCTCCACGTTCGCCGCAGTCGCGATACGCCTCAGTACAAACGAGTTCACCGGCCTTCCTAAAAGTTTAAACCGGACGCGTGAATAAGCCGTCTCTCTTACCGGCCTCAGATGTGTGACCGTCAACACGTGGTTCCGACGAGACAAAGCGGCTTTGACGAATCCGCATCCTGCGTTCGTGTCGGGAAACCGCCTCGCGTCGTGTCGCCGAGCCTCGGACGACCCCGTTTCCACTCTCGCGAACTCCGACCCGTTTGCGGAAAACATCACCGTTCCCCAATTACGTTGATCAAAGCCAACCGCCTCCCCACACGGTCATAATTTGGAAACATAACAGACGATGAAAACGAACGGCTCGCGTAAACCGAATCGTCTGGAGGAACGATTGTGTTTATCCCTCCAAAACCACTGGAGATTACACAGTCGAAGATTGAATCGTCTTCTCTCTCCCTCTGGTTTTCATTAAACCGTCCGTCGCCTCGGAACACGGCGTCTTCTGTGGGGAAACTGCACTCGTAATTCCACGGAATGCACCAAACAATACGGCGTTTGATCAAGCGGCGGTCCGGACAGCATCACGTGGCGACGGAGTTTAAAGGGCGGCCGTCCTCTCGAACACCCGCCGGCCCGCACGCACGCACGCACGCGGAGAGACCGCCGCACGCACCGGAGCACGCCGTAAACAAAATGTTTTCACGATGATAAAATCCGGGGAAGCACGGAGGAAACTTTCAACGGCTCTCTCGAGTGGTTTTCATTCTGCGTAAACAGAATTTGATGGGGTGTTTGCTGTAGGACTTGATTTTAAGTGGGAGTCGAGTCCCTTTTACGTGAAATCTCGGTGCGATGACTTATTTCGATCTGTTATTCCAAAGCAAACAAGCAGAGTTAATTAGGCTTTTAACATGATCACTCGAATGCAAACCGACGCTCGATCGCTCGGTAACAATAACGAAGACGACGATTCCCACGTGAGGAACCGCGCGCGCGCACGTGCGTCGGAACACGTGTGAGATTTCGAAATATGAATCGGCGGGTCAATTCGTGATCACGATTTTAACAAAGCCATTGTTAAACCGATGGCGTTTGAGTAGACGGGAAAAGCGGGTGCTTACGGAATAACGAGACATGAATTTACATAAAGGGGTGAAGATTAAGTGAATGAAGACTCGTCGCGGCGGTCCGCGTAAAAGTTAGCCGACGCACGCTTTTGTGCCGGCGGCCGTGCGACTAAAACGGTCAAATTCAGTCACCGCTTATTTCTTTTTAAGTACGAATTGCGCGGCATGATGAAACGGCCTTTGTGTGAAAGCGTTGATGGGGGGGTCGACAGGCCTTCGCATTCTACGCCGGTCCTTACCAGAACCAGATCCCCAAAACCAAGAGAAGGTCATAGAAAAGTTTGACCCCAGAAGCGGCCTCTCTCGGTCAATATTTCTCTGTGGAAAAAAATAATCTACCCGATCATTAAAGTGCACGCTTTTATCTGCGCGGGCCTTCCGTTTCTGTTTTTTGACCTGCGTTCAGAGAAGGAGACTCAGCCGAACGTCGTCCTCCCGCTAAACGCGTCTCGAACGTGACGGGGCAGGCGCTCGAGGCCGTCTCGACGGCCGACGAGGAGGAGAGAGGTCTCGTCGATCGCGCCCCGGTCACGGAAACGCCACGTACGACGACCCCCGAGATCAGCCACTCTCAAGCCCTCCAAACAAACCCACCGTGCTGAATA
>OMLC01042741.1:0-12676 GCA_900302585.1 Regalecus glesne | reverse complement strand
TTCACCGGGAATGAAAGAATCTTCTCCTACGTCTGTCATGTCATCTAATTCTTCATTTGCATCATCATCCTTGTCAAAAGACACTTTCTCGTCAACCTTCCAACTTGCAAGTGCTTTTTCTTTTTTGATTTTTATGTCCTCGTATCTTTTTCTTCGTTTTTCGTGGACTTCCATTTTCTTATGTTCTCTGGCCGTTGTATGGCTGAATATTGTCGGAATCCAGTTAACCTTCTCGGGGTCATCAGATCTTTTCCCTACGATTGAAAATAATGAATTAATTTGACTAACCTGCAGGACCAAAGGAAGGAGTCATGACTGTGTGAGGGAGCCCAGAAAGGGAGGAGTGCAGGTTTTTGGCGTAAACAACGCTCCAAAAATCTTGATCCTTGGCAACAAACACATCAAAAGCTGTAAAAATAATATTGAGTAATGATAAATTAGTATAAATACCTGCTACAAAATGTTCCGCACAAATTTTCGCCTTTGAAATATTTTCTTCTGGCCATTTTTCCAGTCCTCCCTCCGAATCGCCTTGATCCAAGCCTCTCTTCTTCTCTTTTCTATCGGTGTTTTCCCTTTCGGAATATTATAAAAAGGCAAACCTTTCTTATCACCAATCTTTCTGTTAGCGCAACCAACGGCACAGCAACTTTGAGGCATATCTCGACGTTTATTTTATCTATAGCTTATATCTAAACTTCCATTCACTCTCGCAACAACACATCAAAAGAACAACGTGCTGTTCAGTTTCTGCCCATCTGCATGCGCGCGCATAACTAGGCCGCGAAACAAAAAGTAAACATTGGAAGGGGTCTATACTGTCCGCTGCCAGCATTTTCAAGACACAGTAAACACACCAGTCTTTCCTTGTCTCCCACTGTAGTCACGGTGAATCCAAGTGCTCCATACGCTTCGTCATATTTCCTCATCTTAGCTTTCGGGTGACTTCAAGTTGTCTCATTATCTTCGTCTCCGCCTTTCTTTTCATCTCTGTTAAATTTTTTTCATGTTGTCTCTTGAGGATTTGTTTACTGCACTTCATATCGCCTGCTCGGTGCAAAAAGAACCTACACCATAGAGCTAATACTCCATGCGGACACTGACAATGAGAGCACCACTGCCAACTACTGTAGTGGATGTGCAATTACACTTTATTCTAGTACAGCAAAAGAAAGCATGTTCCCGGGGTCACACGTACCCCCCCTGGCATCGCAGTGCGCCTCCCTGGGAGGGGCGCACCCCACTACTTGAGAAGGACTGGTTTAAGGTAACAAAGGAGTGGCTGAAGAAAAAGGACTTTAAGGTCACGGAGTGGCCTAGTCAGTCCCCAAACCTAGAGAGAATTTCTGCAGGGAGCTTAAGCCTCGAGTTACCAACCAACAACCTACAAACCTTAAGGGTTTGGAGAGGATCTCGAAAGAGGAGTGGCCAAAAATCCCTCCTGGGATCCGTGCAAACTTAGTGACCAACTACAAGAAACATATGATGACTGTGTTTGCCAACAAGGGTTTCTCCACCAAGTACTGAGTTGTGTTTTGCAAAGTGGTGAAATACTTTTTTCCTCAATAAACAAATAAATGTTGAAAATTAATGTAGTGGGATTTTCTGGGATTTGTTTTCTTCATATTTTGTCTCTCACTAATAAGATGAACCTACTACGAAAAAATAGACCATTCATTTAGTATGTGTAAGGGGGCAAAGTCACAAAATCAGCAGGGTGTGAATTACTTATTTTCCCCACTGTATCAACTGTGTACTCTTACACTCTCTCTTTTTTGGCAGACAGACACCCGGTACAGACCTATATATACCATTTACCATCGTATTTTACATGATGGTTGCACTATATAATATATTACATCCATAGCTTTGGCACATCTGAGAAACACAGACCTTCGCTGCCTTTAACACTTTAAACATACAAACATAGATTCAAACATATCGAACCTAAACTTAGCTATGTGAAACTTTTTGACAATTAACAAGTACTGAAGTCTACATTTATTCGGCAAAGAGAACAAATCAGAACGGCATTTTAAAGCAAGCCAATATCTAAGGTTGTGATAAAATTGAAAATAGAATGAGAGGTGCAATTCATTTTTGACCTCATATATCACACAGGACACCCTTTTATTTATCCCAGCATAAGTGACTATTGAGCATCTAGTCTGGTATCTTCTCAGCTTTTAGTCTTATTAGTCAACCTCAAACTTTTTAATTTTCTCTCTTTGCATTCAGGAACTCTTTTTCTGTTCACTTAGTGGTTGTCCCTCTGTCTCTTCACCTTTCAGGTCCTCTAAAGTAATCTGGTATCTTTCTCTCTATCTGTGCACTTCTCTCCACATTAAAATAAATCACGAGGAAGAAGATATATCAAAGTTTATTGCAATTCATAGAAGTAATAGTGACATGTGCGTGTGTGTTTCTTTCTTTTTAAACTGTGTGTCTCTATATCCCACCAGGGTCGCCATGTCAAGACAGGCCAGCTGGCAGCTATCAAAGTCATGGAAGTCACAGAGGTGAGAAAATAGTACATTTATCTCTCTCCATGTGTCAATCTATCTGTCATCAAGCATCAGGAAGGGCATCCGGCCTTAATCCCCCCAAGCTCCCTCTAAATCCATGTACACTCCTACAATGTCGGGAATAATTGTGAGACATCAAACTGGGCTCTCATCCTAAATGTCCAATTCAGTATACCTACCTGTCTGTCTGTCTGTCTGTCTGTCTGTCTGTCTGTCTGTCTGTCTGTCTGTCTGTCTGTCTGTCTGTCTAGATGAAGGATCCTCCTTTTAGAAGGCAAACCATTTATAGAGATACATTTATTGATATATATATACCTATTGATTTTTTGCTTTATAGTTATCGCTTTATATGCATTTGTTTTTATATACACTTCCTATTATATATCTTCATATTACTTTATTTTATATTTATCTCATGATACTGTAATGAAGTCTCCCAGCCTAAGAAATTCACATGATTGTACTCGTACAACTGGAGTGATAATCAACATCTTGAATCTTAATATGAATTTGGACATGATTGTATTTATGGGATTTTGTAGAAAGTTGATCTGGCATATCTGGAATTGAATTTGATAATTAGTACATCATTTAAAATGCTTCTATACTTATTTCTATTAAATTTATTCCAGTCAATATATAATGGCTTTGTACTGTGGTCTCATATTATCATGTCTTGCTTGGCTTGTAGTAAATGACAACTCTATAGAAATAAAACACAGAGCATCTTTAGTAAAAGGCGCACAGTTAAGGGATGCCTAATCATGTGAATTAAAAACAAACTCAGTTCAAAGTGTTTAATGTAAGTGTACTTCAAGGCATTGGCTTCAGAGGTAACAAACCTGTCTGCCAGTACTGGTCCTTTACCATATTTGTAATGAGTTTTTTTTTTCATTTCTGTTATCATCATCATCATCATCATCATCATCATTATTATTATTATTCAAAAGCCTTACAAAGAAGTGTAAATTACCTGAAGCAAGAAACCCTCTGTATTGCATCTGTTTTGTCTCAATGATTTCCCTTTATTGTTCCTGTTGAATGGACATGGACAGTTTTTACATGTACATATTAGGCCCCATATTTTAGCAGTGGACACGGCCTTAGATGAAGTTTGGGGGATTAAGGCTTGATGCAACTCCCGACGCCCCTTGGTGGGATCATACTATAACACCTGGGTTGTCATTAACTGATGTGCGCTAATACACTGTGGCCGTTAAAGATACAAATTGATATATTGGTATCGGGTCTGATCATCTTTTCTTAGTCTCAAGATTGTAACTTTTCAAGGTTTTGAAAGTGTAATACTCTTTAACTTTATTGATCGATCCATCCATCCATGCATTGTCAACCGCTTATCTGAAATTGTGTTGTGGGGCCACTGGAGCCTATCTCAGTCCTCATAGGGTAAAAGGCGGGGACACACTACACACAGGTGCCATTCCATCACAGGGCTTGAGCTGTTAGGGGTTCAGTGTCTTCCTTAAGGACACTTTGACACATTCTTCATATATCTTCTGATTGCATTATACATGTGTTATCCTCTCTGTGTTGTATTCTATAGATTTCCTTTTACTCTGCATACGCACCATCCACTGTACTCCTGTCCATTTGGGAGAGAAATCCCTCTTCTGTTGCTTACCATGAGGTTTATTATTATTTTTCCTCCCTGTCAAAAGTTTTTTTTTGAGGGAGTTATTCCTCATCTGATGTGAGGGTCTAAGGACAGGATCTTTTGTTATTTTAAAGCCCACTGAAGGAAATTTGCATCTGTGATAATGAGCTATACAAATAAAATTGATTCCACATGACTGGGTTGTTGGACACCAAAAAGAATTTGCAGAGTGAAAAAGACAAGACTATTGAGTTTAGTTTTCATGACCTTATCACTCTCTTGCCATTGATGAGTCCCGAGTGTTTGGTTTTCTCTTTTAGTCATCAAATCTTTCTCTCCTATGTTCCGTATTTAGCCATGTGGTTTGCCCTCTGTCTCGGCGTCCCATCCACCATGCTGATGATATGTCTCACATCAAATTAGAGAACATGTTTTAAGTCCTTGCAACAGCACACACTCAACCAACAAGTTCTGCTTAAATGAAGCAGAAATCAAAATGATTATTTGATATATTTTCCTCATATGCATGTCTTTCCAATATTAAGCTTTTTTAACAAATAAATGCAGATCAGAGAAAGGCGCCTTTCCATCTTAGTTTGAATCCTAATGAGGATTTTCTTGACTGTTTTTACAGCCTGCTACTGCAAGGGGGTAAACAGCCAAGGGTTGTTTTAGTGATTTCATTTATTACTGGTGCTGTTGAGCTGTGGACCTGAAATGGGTTAACTCTGTGACATTATGGGAAATTAAGTACAAAACACACAGTGCCATACAAAAACATTTATCTAATTAGTTGTAATGGTAGAGGTCTTAACAACGGCATAGTCTCTATGAATAAGACAATAACTTTAACTCTAGAACATACACATTTTGCAGAAGAATTAGACCCTCCCTTTACATGCGTGTCACTGTATAAATCAGTGTATATAACAATTCCATTTCCATACTTGCTTTGTATATGAAAGGGTTACAATGAGAGGTCCATTTTTACATGTCAAGATCAGTCGCCAGGTAGCGGAGGGTGGACATGGATTTAAATGGAGTGTGGGCGATTAAGTACTTGGTGTTCCTGGTGCCCTGCTGTGGGTTCAAACCCACAACATCTGGCTCATCAGTTCCCGAAGTGCATGTTTTACCGCTGAGCTGCTGTGGCCACCATATGAAAGGATGGGCCTAAATTGTGATCTAACTAACATTGTAAAAGGAAAGCAGTTCCAGTTCTGTTAAGTTCTGATATTTCCCAATGAGCTGAGAAACATCAATAGTGGACTTACAATGAATACCTAAAAAGTATCTGGTCTGATGGATCCTTTTGTAGGCTGACAACTTGTACTGGTTAGTGGGAGGATTGTAATGGTATGGGGGGGCATTCAGTTGGCATACACAGGGTCCATCAACATCTTGGTGCCAAAGTATACCTAATATCATTTAAGCTCAGGTTCATCCATTCACAGCCATTATGAACCCTCCAAAGGATGTCTGCTTTTAACAAGATGTTGCTCCCTGTCATAATGCAAGAATCAACCAGAAATGTTTCATGGAACATTGAAGTGGAATAACATGAATTACCTGGCCACCACAATTTGGAATCATTCCCATAACCAGAAAGTTGGATAAATTCATCTGGATACAAGATTCAGTGGGAGAAATGTTTCATCACTCATCTAAGTGTTGAAGTGCAATGCCTGACTCCCAGGTGTGAGCCCTACCCACTGAGCCACCAAGGCTAAAAGTTCAAATCCTGCCTTGTCATTTCTAGTCCCATATACACAATGACCTGAAGGGGGTTAGTGACCTAGAGGAGTATTCAGTTGACTCCTTATGTGTGGTTATCAGCCATATCCCTCCTCTCCTTCCCATCCCCTCTCCTCTTTTTTCCCTTTCAGCTCTAAGCCCCTCAGTCCATCTTTGCTTCCGTTCCTCTTTCTTTTGGTCTGTATAGATTCTTCTCCTCTTTCCTCCAATCCGTTCCTCTTAGATCCCAGTAGGTTGTTTCCATTCTGTCCCTCCATTCACTTGTCTTGTTTGTCTTTCTCTCTCTTCTTTGCTGCCAAGGATTTATTTAGGAGACTTGGAGACTTTGGAGGAGGCTCAGGCACTTTTCTTGATTCATAATTCAAAAGGAAATCTGCTGGACTCTATTCTCCTCATTTCTCCATCTTGTCCTCACATCTGTTCAACCCACTGGCTTTGATTATATAGTTAAGATAAGGAGGTTGCAGAACTTTGTTTCCAGCTAACACTTTCAGGTTGTGTGAACGGAAGGCAGGGGGACTCCATGCTTGTTCCAGTTTGATTAAATTTGGATTCAGAAGGCTACAATTAACTCGCCAACAATTCTTGATGCAAACTGATGCATCTCATTATTTGGCCTTTCTGTTAACAATTGTATAAATCAACTCTCCATATATGGAAAGCCTTTATCTATTTTCTTTGATATTGGCTGATGTATATTCAGTCAGAGGATGATGCTTGGACTGAGACAGAAAGATGTTTAAGTGTATATGTAACATTTAAGAAATTGGAGATTTGGAAGTCTTTTTCTCCCAATAGAGGAGTCATTACTGCTTATCATCTTCAACTCAGCTATAACTACTTCAGTTGATCTTATCTGTTTTGTTTTCCATTTGGAGAAAGAGGAAGAGAAAGCAATGTTATCTGGCCATTGTATTCTTACAATGTAATTTGGTCTCTGCATTTAACCCACATAGTATAGGAAGAGTGACCAGCTGCTGCACCTGTGGCGTAACATTGACAGTGTTCTCACCACTTGTTTAAACTTTATCCTGTGTTTCCCTTTAGGAAGAAGAGGAGGAAATCAAGTTAGAGATAAACATGTTGAAGAGTTATTCCCACCACAGAAACATCGCAACTTATTATGGAGCTTTTATTAAGAAAAGTCCTGCTGGTCAGGACCACCAACTGTGGGTCAGAAGCTTCATTTTGTATACATTTACCTATGTCTTTACTTATCTAATAGTCTTCCAGTCTTGTTTATTTCATTGGATTACCTTGAATTATAATTCAAAACCATGTTCTTATGTAATTTTAGAAAAGGTAATATGTCAGAATGTCTTCAACAATGTTAAATCAATTAAAACCATTTTGATGATAAATTATGCAATATTGCTCAACAACCAATGGATTGTTTTTATTGGCAAATCACTATTTTTTTTAAATTACCAGAATCTACCCCAAATATCCATCTTAGCTATCTACCTGTGTCCATGAGCTTGTCTGTCTTTCTGTCCTTCCATCCTTCTTTCTCTTTCTCATTCTCTTTCTGTTTCCTCTCTTCCTATTTATGGATCTAGCTGGTGATGGAGTACTGTGGAGCTGGCTCAGTGACTGACTTGGTGAAGAAGACCAAAGGAAACTGTCTGAAAGAAGACTGGATTTCCTATATCTGTAGGGAGGTGCTTAGGGTAAGTTGTGAATATGCAGGGCTGAGCACACATCAGCACTCCACATCTATGTGCACATGCTAAATGTGCCTGTTCTTAAAAACTTTTGTCAAAGGTATATTGACCCTTTTACCATTTGTAAATGTAGAGAATATAATTTGCAAGTACTTTGTAAGCGTACACAAAATGTATGAATGTTGTATACAGTAAAAATAATGTAAAAACTACTTTTGATTAATATATACTATCACGTTACAAAGCTCCTTGAAATAAACACTTGACAAGCTTTTTAAACCATTATTTAGCAAGGCTCGTACGCTGAGCATATGAGCTCTTTTTCAGCAATGTCCTGCTACACATTCACAGACATTCACACCTGGGATTACCCAATCTAACAACAGAGATAAGGCTAGGATAATTACAGTTAGAGGAAGAAGAAGCTTTAATTATTTGTCATCGCACATACATATAATGAAATGTGTTCTTTGCATGCAACCCATCCAATTGTATATAAGCAGTGAGTGAGCAGCTACATCGCCTGGGGACCAACTCCAGTTCATTTTCCTATTACCTTGCACAGGGATTATTAACCCTATAACGCATGCCTTTTTGATGATGGGAGAATGTCCATGCAGACATGGGGAGAGCATGCAAACACCACACAGAAAGGACCTGGGATATGATTTGAACCCACGACTTTCTTACTGTGAGGCAAAAGTACTAACCAGGGGGCCACCATGCTGTTAATAATTCAATCAGCAAAATGAAACATTTGCTTTCTTCCAGCATGCTTCAAAAAGTTAACTTTAATCATAGATCTGAAGATGAGGCATGATGGCATGCTTTATTTCATTACATCTTGAACTAAATACACTGTTTGTTTTATCGGAAGAAATTGTATTAAATGTGGATCCAATTTTCTAGTTGTGAGTGTGAGAGATTTGCCAGTCTTTTTAAATATTCCAAAAGTATGGTCATTGACAGTAATCCTTTATGACATCTTACCCCAAATGCAAACAGACACACATGTGTATGTTGCCAGAAAAAAAAAAGGTGAAGAACTTTTAAGTGTTTCTTGCTGTCAGTCTCTAGCCAGCAGTCTACTCCTACACATGTACATATACGTACATTTAATCAAACCATCTCTGGAATGGTTTATCTTGCTGGGGTCAGGTCAGTCTAGTTGTACAGAATCATTAGATACTTAACTCTTATCAGTGTAAAGCTTGACAACAACATTACTTTCTAGGATAAAGTTGATAGAGTTGTGACTTTAGAAATAGCCTCAAATTTAAACCACCCCTGCTTTTCTTCCAGTCCTACTGTCTAAGTCACCATTGTACCCTAAGCAATAAAAGTAGTCTAGATTATAAACCAGAAGCCAGCACAGTGAATGGGGTTATTAGTGGACATATGTATACTTACATATTTTAAAAAAAGCAGATGCTCCTTTTGAATAAGTGGCTGTTTCTAGCATCTATTTCAGGGTGGTACGACTAAAGTGTCAATCACGAGTCATGATGTTCATTATGTTCTTTGGCTGTCATCAAATTATCTCCTTGGACCCATGTCTGTGAGATGTTATGGTTAGAATTACCAAGCAATCACAAGGTCCTGAGAAAGCTTCTGTTATGTTTCCACTGCTCAGAGGCGTTGATGTTTTATTTTAAGTTTGCGCCAACAAACCTATACATAGAGAATCTCACAGTTATGATTAGCGACGCATCCACATGTAAAGTAACAAATACGCTATTGGAATCACTAGTTTTCATTTACTCTTCAACATACAGACACATATGTATAGGAAAGGACATGTTTAGAGACTGTAGACATACGATATGGACCAGTTACACATATACATACACAACAATTATAGTCTCTCATATGTGTATGTGTGCGCACACAATGTGTGTGATGCTGACACCTATAGCTTGAACTCAGGCCAATGATCTCTATCCCTGATGAGCACCACATTGTGTTGTCATGTCTGACGTCTGTGGCATGGGTCAGCATGGAGCAGAGAGCCTTGCAGCGGTGAAATGTTTTATGGACAAAGGGCTTTGGACTTAAGCCAATGTTTTCTTTGCCGCTCTGTCTCCCATGTTATCTCCTTATTGTTTCAACTCTTCAACACACACGCACGCACGCACGCACGCACGCACGCATGCACATCGTACGCACGCACGCACGCACGCACACACACACACAGGGGTTAACAGGGTGAAGTCATTGTCTGAAATGGAACTCGCTTCCTTTGTTGATTTAGCCTCCTTTGAAGAAGCAAGACTGTAAACATGCCCAAACAGACACATAGATGGCCATACACATAAAAAGATTGACATAAACCACAGATTTTCCCTCTGCCACTGATTGGAAGCCATTGCATAGGTCCCCCATTTTGCCGTGGAATATTCTACTGTTTAGATAAAATAACTTTTTTTCAATGGTTGCTATACAGTTGAGTTTGCTTTTTTAGTATCTGATTAAACATCACTGTTACTTACTTCTCCAAACAGTTATTTCCCAATGCAGGGAAACATAGCCATAAACATGGAAAATGGCATTTGTGTGCCATAGCTGTCTTCAGCACACTCAAAACAAGTCAACATAACACCGTTTGTCTTCGAATGAACGGTCTACTATTTAACATTTATAGAAAAGTGGTCATATGATCCTCCATGTTTGTTGGTTTTCTAGGGCCTTTCCCATCTCCATTCTCATCATGTGATACATAGAGACATTAAAGGACAAAACGTTCTGCTCACTGAGAATGCAGAGGTCAAACTTGGTATGTTCACACACACACATACACACACACACTCAAAGTAAACACCAGAGTCAGACCCTGATGTCTTGATAAGAAAGAATAAAAGGCAAAATCTTCCACAGTCTCCAAAGGCCTCATAGTAGTTGTGTGCCTGTTAATGGGACCGAGTCATGAGACTGAACTTGCTACCAGTACTGATAGAAAAGAGGCGGCTTAGCTCAGGAGCTGGGGCAGTCGTACAGTTATTGGAAAATTGGGGATTTGATCCCCGGTCCTTGTAGAAACTGGGTCAGGTTGACCTTGATCATGTCACTCTACCCCCCAACTACTCAAGCCTGGAGTGATGACCTGTGTGGGCTGTTGTCTCGCCTTGTGGCCAATGAGCGTTGAGATAGGATCCAGCATGACTGGGATCCGACTTCAGATAAGTGGCTGACTATGGATGGATGGATGGATGGATGGATAAAATAATAAAAAAAACTTAATTATTCATTTATTCTTTTTTAACATTTGGGCTGCAGTAGCTCGGTGGTAGAGTATCCACCATCAAGTTAGCCATCGTGAGTTTGATCCCACCTCAGGGCATCTGGCCTTAATCTCCCATGCTCAGTAAATGTGAAGCATACATTGCAAAGTGTCTTGAGTGGTCGCTCTATTCTTGCTTTATCAAGCCAAACCATTTACAGTTTGTTGAAAATGCAGCTGTTAGATTAGTCAAGAGAACTAGCCGTAGGTCCCACATTACGCCTCTGCATTGGCGTCCCGTGAAATATGGCATAAATTAAAAGATCTTGTTGTTTACTTGAGCGTGGCCCCAGTTATAGTGCTGATCTGTACACTCCTCATTCAACCTCTTGACCAGGCCAATCCTCAGAAATCGATCCGTTCCTCATCCCTCACTCCCACTGCACTACAAAAGGTGACCGCACCCATGCAGTTTTAGCCCCAAATCTCTGGAATAGTCTTCCCAAGTCTGTCAGATTTGTGGAATCTTCAGACTGTTCTAAGTGGTGTCTAAATAAAAACCCAATATTTTTTGGCAAGCCTCTTTATAGACCTGTTGTGGTTGGTGATCACATGGTCTGTTTCGTGTGTTAAGTTTAATCCTCATTTTAGTTACGCATCCATTTACTCTGACTTTTCCTGATTGTATGTAAAGCACTGAATAATCGCTCTTCTGGTTACTGGATGACCACCCTGCCCTCCTGAGCTATGCCGCCCCAGATTAGTAAATATATTAATTAAGCAGTTTTATGTTTTACGTTTTCCCAGGAGGTTCTGTTAGACCACCTTGCATGACGTAAGTTCCCCCCTGATGGATTTCTATTGGTTCAGTCTCACTTCACTGCACAGCAGTGATGTTAGCTAGGCCAGAGCTTCAACAACAGCAACTGAACTCATATCAATAAATTAGGCCAAGTCCATTCATATGATCACTTTCAGTGAATAAGTACCTTGAAACAATTCATGAGCATTAAAAAATCATTGTACTTAATGTTCAACATTTCTAGCCCTTAATCCTGCTAAACACAATATGCCTTTTTGGTAAGTATTTTCTACATATTTTGCAGTACGATCTTCATCCTCCTCCCGGCCTACTTGGGGCAGAATAGCACAGGTAGTAGAGCGGTTGTCTATTAATCCGAAATTTGTGATTCAATTCCCAAACCCTACAGAAAGCTTATCGAGCTGTCCTTGAGCAAGACACACTCGCTGCTCCTACGCTAAAGGATAGGTTAGATACGCAGAACAAATCCACCGGCCTTGGTCTCCAAGGTGTTTCCCCACCTTTTGCCCAATGATCAGTGGGAGAGGCTCACCCATGGCACCATGACTCAACTTCAAATAAGCAGTTGACCATGGATGGATATCACCTGAAGGTGACCGTCTCATCTCCTCTATTAGTGCAGCTGAATATGTAAACGGCTTTAAAAACTTCTAAAAACTCATCTCTACCCTCTGGGGTTCCCTGTACCGGGGCTTTAATTCCTGTAACTGTCCAGGCTTCCGTAGGACTCCGTGAACTGGTTTCACATGGGCAGTTGGTAATGGATGGATGGTTTGTGTTGAAAATGTCTTGAACAGGAGTTGGCTATACAGATATTATAAGATCAAGTTTTTCTGTTAGTATTAGAGTGTTTATATGAATGAGAGAGGCGTGTGTGTGTGTGTGTGTTTCTGGGATGGTTCGGGGCCTGGGTAATGGCAGCTGGTTTCAGGTTGAGGGGAATGGTGGAGGAATGAGTGAGAATTAGGATGAAATAGAGTGGAGAGTGGATTAAATGAATCTGAGGTAGGCTTTCCCTTCACTCCTATTTAAACATCCAACACACACACATATACACACAGGTGTGGAAGGCACAGA
>OMLC01042740.1:0-20215 GCA_900302585.1 Regalecus glesne | reverse complement strand
CACGGGTTAGACACGTGAGATGATGTGGTTCATCATAAGAGTTGCAGACGTTTTCCATTCTGAATCGCACCACTGCGTTAAGCCCTGTGAGAAATGTGGAAAACGCTTTTCTGCACTGGGAAATGCTAGAAAGTGAGCATCAGCAGGCACATGCTGGAAAGTGAGTCACCATACACCTTATGCAGCGGCGGAGGCATAAATGTGGGTGCCGGCTGATTGTGCACGCAGAACAAAATCTAATGTGGATGCATTTCATTTACAGAGAGAGAGTCCGTTGACTAAAAAGTACCCAAGTGTACAGAATGTGTACTTGAAGTCCAACACTGAAGGGTGTTAGCATACAGAGTATTGTGTATGAAGTCTATTATTGAGCATTCTCCTAGAGGTGCTTACGTAACTGCTCCAAAGAGTATGTTTAGCCAGTGGATGATCTGATCTGCCACCCACTGTTGTGCCCCAAGGCAGCTTTTAAAGACAAACACTTAAAACGTTGACACACAATTAATATGAAAATAAAGACTGCTTTGGATCTATGTAGTATCATCCCTTACCTTATTTCTGCTCAACAAGGTTGCTCAGGTTCTGCTTTGTGTACTTTGAACAGTAACGTGAACATGTGAGGTCAGGCGGAAATGAGGACCGCTAACTGATGTTACTGCTATGTGTTATATACATGGGCAAAGAGAACTGGGGTTGAGTGCAGAAATATAGGGTCAGGTGCCAGTCGATGAACCATACTGGCTAGTGTAAAGATTAAATGCTGTTTGTTCTAACTTAAATAGATATCTAATAACAATTTAACTTTTTTATTATTATTATTACTACGTGTTCCTTTTACATTGTCTCACCAACCTGCTTGTATATATGACGCCTTTGGAGTCCATACATTTGCATTTAGTGTACAGTGTAGAGAGATGAAGAACATAATACTTCCCTAAAGTTAACCAAGGCAATTTTCCAGTGATTTATGGTTTTGCTGCAATTATGGGTCCACTTTGAATGAGGGCTAAAGTACTGAGTTAGGCTGGCAGCTACGGAAACTGCAAAGGTCAGTGGTTTGAATTAGGAATTTTGTAATGGCAGGTGTATGATGTCCTTTTAAAAGAAACACATGCACATCCTGTATATATACTCACCAGATGCAAATGTGTACAAAGCGTGCAGGTTACTACATGGTTGCATGGATCACGGATTGATATCTCTAGACTCGGGAATGTTGAAGTCTGCAAGTCTGACTCGGGAATATTTGGACTGTGGCTCGCTCTCCACGGTGTAAGCACCAGGACATCTGGTTGCAGGTCCATGGGTCGACTCAGACCTACTGTCTGACTAAACCTGGAGGATGATTACCACCATTAGCAGTACCACCAAACATGTTCATAGTTGTGGGTTTATTAATGGGATTGATGTTTGTTTTGGAATTTGTTCGACCTGTTTGTAGACTCACTGTTCAGTCCATGTGATTTCCCTCACATGGACCCAAAGTGTTGCTGGATGTGCACAAATGCTCTCTATATGAAACGAGCACACACACTAACTTTGATCCATGGAGCATTTTAATGTGAATATATCACCACGGAAAGATAATGAATGATGCCAATAAACACGGTGATATGGAGGCCCGGGTTTGCCTGCCTGCCATCGCTTTGCTTCAATGTCTGGATTTCTTTCACGCTAGTCTTCAATATGTATTTAAAGAGCTGCATGGCAAAATGATACATCTAGAAAAAAGCAGAGTTCCTGGTTAGAAAGCACTGAGCCTTAGCAGGGGAGCTGAGTGTTTCCAGCTGAATGTTCCGTGACAGTATTTTCTCCCATGGTGGATTTGAGCAAAGAGGGATCCTGCAGTGAGAGACCCACCACGACGGACAATGTGAAGAACCGTATGTCCACATGGCAGGGACAGAAGGAAGCTCTCGATGTTGATCTAAAAAGTAGACCTGAAGGAAACAATTATACGTTAATAGGATAAATAGCACCACAGTTAAGACTTATTAATCAATATATTCAAAGGTCCATCCACACCATTGTTGCTGTGGATGGACCTTGGGTCTACTTTACTTACTGTGATCGAAGCCAAGATGCATCATTTAAATAAGGCATATGTGTATGTCTGTTAATATTTGTCCACACTGTGTATCCTTGTGACCCTATTTTACAATATATGTTGATAAACTAACCAATGCAACATATAGGCCGCAAAAATTCACAAAATTTGGCAAAACTGTCACTGTTATCTGTGACTATGAGAAACACTTGAAAAGAGTAATTCGAACCCTACATACAGGCATAAAGCACACAGCATCTACTATGAGATGTGTTTTATATTTATGACAGCATTTCTCCATACAGGCTGAGCAACTTTTAGCCCAGTGGGAGCTTCACCTGAGCATTAGTGTGAAGCTCTGACCACTGAATGTGAGAAGATGCTTTATGAGGACTTGATGTAGGCTTCATGTTGTGTGGGAGGGACAGGCCATGGACCTCCACAGTATGGGAGGTCATTATGTGGGAAGTAGCCTGCAGGGAGAAGCATCGCAGCACCACTTATATACCTGATCTATGAAATCAGCCCACTGCCTACCTAATTTTTTGCAATTTTTTCCTCTCTTGGTAAAATAACGACCAGTAAATCCCACCCTCACCTACGCTATAGACTAAAAAAAAAGTTCTATCATAGGTTGCTAAATGTGAACATCCATCACTTCCTTAGACAAACAACACACGCACACATGGCCATCCACATGTAAAAGAAAACATGATCCATCCGACAAGGCCACCTTCTTCCACTGCTCCATGGTCCAGTCTTGATGCAAACGTGTCCATTTTAGGCACTTTCAACGTTGGGCAAGGGTGGGTGGTCATGAGCACTCTGGCCAGTCTGCTGCTACACAGCCCTGCATGCAGCAAGCTGTAATGCACTGTGTGTCCTGACAGCTGCCTATCATAGCCAGCATAAACCTTTTCAGCAATACGGGCTTCTGTGGGATCGGACCAGACGGGATAGCTCTCGTTCTCTATGTGCATCAATGAGTCTTTCACCAGCTGGAATTTTGGTTATTCCCTGGGCATCATTGTGTTTTTGTTTTGTTTGTTTTCTTTTGGAGCAAGTTGCTCATGTGTTGCTCATGTGAGATGTATTGGGTAAGGTTCTCTACCTTGAAGTGGGGCCCAATCAGAGTTAGGGTCAGAGTTCGCGGGGAAGCGGGAACCTGAGAGTCAAGGGGGCCGGGACGAGTGAGGAGAGAGGGCGGGAAGAAACAAGATTTGTCAGCTTGCCCTGGTACACTGCTAATTAAAAGTATTGTTTGTTGAACACCAATTTATATGGATATTGTAGTGAATGTGTTGAGACGAACGTACAGCGAATCTTGTAATGGCATTATGCTGTAGTACTGCGATGTCATAATTTATTTGATATCGAAAGCTCAGACAATTTTCGACGAGGATACAAGCTAGTCGGCCGATGTAACTTAATTCCTTTGGAGGATCCAAAGAAGGACTTTGCATGAGAGTAATCAGCCAGGTACTCGTTCATACATCGTCTCCAAGATCTTTGTGGACTGAATACAACTGAGGAGGACTGCAGTAACGACTTCTCCACATCCAGCACTGCCGACATGGCATTGGGGAGGACAACCCGTAGAGCTTGCTTTGGTTTTCTTTCGTGGCGCTCTGGGCCTGGTGTAGCCATCTTGTTTGAGGCTTCAGCGAACGCTAGCATCGACAGAGGCCAGTATCTCCCTGCTGACACCTCATAGTACTCATTATTATTTGAGTTTATATTAGTTAATATATATGTGACATTATTATTTATTACATGTAATGAAGTCACTTTATGATAGGAACAGTGATGGTTATGATTTCAAAAATCCAAGTCAACTTTTGAAAAGTTAAAAAAGTGAACCAGGAACTACAGACATGAAATGGGTAAATCTTCCGGATCATCTTCGAATACTCCTTTATTTTATATAAAATGAGGGTTTTGACCATGAATGAAAACAAACAAGTGAAAATGATTCTTGTTTGCAAGGCCATCTCCTGGTATGAGTTACGTTTCCCGTTATCCGCTGAATTACTACTGACCAATGAACAAAAGCTATTGTATATTAAAGTACGTCGTTTGCGAAATATGGCACTTCATTCCAACAGTCTGACACATCCACCTCCCACTTTCAGTAGCCATAAGGTGAGCTCACAAACACAAGTTGACAAGTTGAGTTGACGTTCTCGCATCCGTCTGTGGCTCGATGAACTACATCTCCCACACACCCTTGGGGGTTGATGACGTTTGTTGCTGCGAAAACCAAAATGTTTCTGTTCACAAAAAAGAGATGAATCAGTTCAACTGTATCAGAATTGTATTTGGATGTTGATCGATTCTTCAACAAGCAGTTGACACCGCGTTCCCTTCGGGCACATGTTTTACATGACTCTCTGAACGACGGTTAAGGTTTAGGTATGAGTTAGGGAGTGGTTAGAGGAGGTGGGGTGAAGTTAGGGTTAGTTATCCTCGTTCCGCCCTCAGACCCATCTCCTTAATTTGAGATGTGTGACGCAGTCCCACTGAAAGAGGGACATTTGTCACTAATCTTAGATGGGTGAGGAAACTTCCGAAATAAGAAGGCAAAGTTATCCTTCATACGAGGACGACCCCTGCCGACTTTCTGACGATACTGCAAAATTAACACCTTGTCTCCCGACAGTACTGAAGAAACTCTTGTCTCTGATTGTCTTGATGCAGGTTTAAGACTCTGTCTTGGATTAGTTAAAAGCAAATATAAATAATCAGATTAGGAATAGTACCCTCTTTGTACAGAAGAGTATTTAAATACTATTGAAACGATTGGTGTAGTACCTCGCGCCGAAATAGCTCAGTTGGGAGAGCGTTAGACTGAAGATCTAAAGGTCCCTGGTTCGATCCCGGGTTTCGGCAGCTGGTTCGGATAACTTTTCGTCATGTTTGGGTGACCACGCCATTTTAAGTAACATTTATTAACATGAACAATGTAATTTATAAGGGGCGAGGGTTCCTGCTGTCATATTATGCTGAAACGGCATATATGGGATTGCCGAATCGTTTCTATCTATGCGTTCTTCTATTATCTGATCAACTATTTTGCACTTTCCTTACCTGGACTGTTGAAGAAAGAAACTTGAACACGATATGTACCTTCACCATTATACTCTTTTTTGGTCAAATGATTTCAATCAAAACAATCACATAGAACAAACATATTCACTATGAGAAGATGCAAGTACATAACAAAGACAAAATGCAATGAACAGGTTTCACCTGAAATAATTGGATTATATTTTGGAAAGCTTCACCCCATGTATATTGAAATAATAACAGTGGAATGTACAAAAACATTATGTAAATACAGTTGGAACCTGATATAATAGCAACGAGATGCACACCAATTATTGTGTAAATGTGCATACATTATAAAGGTAACGTCTTGATACATGCTCAATAATCCAGGTAGGGAACTCACAAAAAGAGGTGAATCTGTTCAACTGGATCAGAAGTTCTTCTTATCCAATGGATCAGAACTTCTGATCCAGTTGAACAGATTCACCTCTTTTTGTGATTGTAAGGGAAAAGAAGCTAAAAATCAAGTTGGGGTAATATGTGCATTACCATAATTATCTCCAGACTCAAACTCTTTGTACAAGCAAATCCTGTTCGTTTTAACTTTGGTATATTTCCGTCCAGCAGAGGATGCCATATTAACACAATGAATGTGTCCTCACGTACCACCTGTACCGCTGGTTTTCTGCTCCGCCATGTAGTTAACTACGCTCACCTGCTGTGATTAGATGACTGCAGTATCTGACTCGACAGGTGAATGCAGCTAATAAGCAGTACAGGACATACGTGAGGACCTGTGTTAAGAACCACTGACAGAGCTGGTCTCCATATGAGCATGGGTAGGTAACGTCTCCCTGACTCTCCCACTCTCAGTGTTGTTTTGCATTGATTAGTGCTTCTGTGAACTGTAATGATAAATTGTATCAATTTATCAACAGGAGCTGAAACTCTAATAGAACATATTTAACTATCCTACAATGCTGTGATTGCAACCATTCACCCATAGTCATTGTAACTTGTAATTTTACATTTGAAGCCAACCATTATTTTTGGTCATTATACCACCGTTTCGTTTATAAGGGTGGGGATACCTAGAGTCAGCGCAGAGTGAAGAGGTCACTAAGTTGAGTTTTGAAACGTTCTTCCGATAAACAATGTATCCAAAAGAACGTATTCAATGTTATAGGAGGTTGCTGTGTGATTCGATATGTAATCTTGTTAGTTTATTTTAGGTTTATGTTTCTTAGTTGATGTTGCGTTGGAGTCTTATGATGGCGCTAGGATTGTTATCTAGCTTCCAGTGTTGCTCCAGTATCCTTTGTACCTTGACCCTATGCATTTGTTGTATGTCGCTCTGGATAAGAGTGTCTGCTAAATGCCTGTAATGATATGTTCAAGATTATCTGTATGGCATCACAATGCCTTTTTGGGGTAAATACTGCAGGCAGATTGCATTTAGACTGAATGCCCACAGGTAACATCCATGAACATTTATAAATATTTGAAAGTCACATCTGACGTCGCCCAAATCTCACTTGAAGGGTCAGTGTTGGGACTTCTAGAGATTCAGTGGGTTCAACCTGGTCAACTTTAGAGAAAGAAAGCAGGATGGCGCTGCTACAGCCCATTTTTAAAAGACCCCACATTTTAAAGATAAAAGAAGAAGGCATCAACTTGAGAAAAGTGATTTATGGTCATTTAAAGAGACATACATAAATCATATTTACCATCCAATAGACTTTCTGATGAGAGAGCTTACTGACATCTGAGTATAGTTATCCTTATGTATGCATCTGATTGTTGGGTTGTGATTTTATCTGAAGTTCCTGATGGGGGTGTACCATAGCTCAATGGCTAGAGTGGTCGTCTGGCCATTTGAAGGTTGCAGGATCATTCTCCTCTGATTCTCCCCAGCCAAGTGTAGGCACAATAGATTGTGGATATTACTGTTCTTGAGTTATGAGTAATAAATACGTTCATAGGTCTATTTTTTATGAAAATCTGAGAGACTTGATAAAGTCACAAACTCACACTTTATCTGGCCCCGGAACAAAACACTAGAAAGAAGAACTGGAGTTGGTCCCTGGGGATTGTAGCTGCCCATTGGGTTAAATGTAGAGAACAAATTTGTTGTAAGAATACAATTACAAGATAAAAAGTGTATTTCTTCATTGGTAACAACCAGAGGCACCTTAACTTAATTTTGGAGTTTGGGGATGGGGCAGGGGCGTTAGGGTGTTCAAGCTCTTCATCAGCCACAGTGGTGGCATTTATGCGTAGGATGGTTGGTGACAGATCCTTTGCAGGATTCGGTAGATTCCTGTTAAGACATCATGGGCTATACAATATTTTGTAGTGGCCACTCACCAGCAGGAAAATTAGCAAATTTCTATGGCCATAATTCACGGTGATTTCACCCATGTTTGCATGCATGTTGTGTTTTCCCTGTCATTGCTAACCGGATGATGACATTACTTTTCTGCGGCAGAGAGTTTGGTTGTAATCGTTGTGAATGAATAAAGAGAGGGTTCTCCTTGCTCTCCAACACACAGGTAAATCACTGTCTCTTTTTTACACAACTCCTATAATGTAACAAATAGGCCTACTTCTTGTCTATTTATGGGGGCTTGGTAGCTCAGTGGTAGAGCCTGTGCTTCAGGAAATGAGAAGCCGGACATCATGAGTTTGATCCCACCATGGGGCGTCAGGATCATCTGGCCGTGATTCCCTACACTCTGTTGTGGCCCATATCCAGTCTCACAACAAGGGGACTAATCATGAAATGTAAAAATAGATTTCTTCTCAATTTTGTGAAGATCTGGAAAACGGCACGTCTCAGTTCATGTCAGGCCAGTATTTGTGTTATGGTCCACACAGATTCACATTAGGCTCAGCAGAACTCTTAACAAAGTTTTTGGATGTACTCCAGGACCTTTGCTTCTGGACCAGAGCTGGTCTTCCCATCTAGCTGTCAAACAGAGTCTGCTGGGCCATGGAAGTCGCGGTCCGAAAGAGAGTGTTTTCTCCAAGGGGCAGTCAGTAGGCCAGGGATTTGCGTCATTTCTATTGAAACCTCGGTGAATGGCCAGCGGGCTTTTTGTGGTGAGGTACTAATCAGCAGTGCAGCGATAATGAGCTGGCGGAAGGCCATTCAGAGAGCCTTCAAGGTGGGAGTTTGACAGGGGGTTTAGAAAAGGTGCAAAATGTTCTGGTGTTGAAGAAAGGCAAAGTGTGAGTGTGTGGATTGGTTGCAAGAGAGAACGCAATGTCCATTACGACAGCTACTTAAATTTTTACCACCTCTTGTTCTCTAATTAATTGAAGCTCTATTCAGCCTGGTTCTTGTTCCAGGCTGCTCCCACAGACATTCCAGTGATTTTGGCACTGCTTGAAGGCTTGCATAACAGTGACTTCTCCACACAAATAAACCTTCCTCTCTCCCTAGCCTGTCCCTTAACAATTGGCCTATTTAGTTGTACCCTTGAGTTGATAAGTCAACACATTTATGATATGATTAAGACTAATAGGTTAACCCCCCCCCAAATTTGAGAGGATGGGGTCGTTTTTTTATTCACTTTGGCTGCATAATCTCACGGCTCGACTTGCAGGATTTCTGTTTGGGAAAATGTAGTTGAATAAAATTAAAATACTGAGCCACAGCACAACATTTACATACTAAATAGCTTGATATTGGCCAATTGCCTAAAGCCTCAACATGACCTCAGGAGCGGTAGGTAGTATTCCGACATTGGAAAAGCCTTTCATGTAGCTTAAAGGCTGGCAGACTCAAGTGCCACATGTGTTGCGTTTCATCATTTCATATATTTAATAGATTGAATGCATTTACCGCATTTGTTGATCTTCTGTGCGCTAACATGGTTTTACACAATCTTATCTTTCCACCACCAAGCTAATTCTGGAGCCACTTCAAGGAAGTTGCGGATTTAGTGACTCCATAAGCAAAGGAAAATTCGGAAGAATGTGTGCCAGGACTAAGCTGGGCTGATTTGCCCTTTAGTATAACCCTCTGACAGAGCGTCTCTGAGAGGTTTGTTTTTATGTTGTGGAAACAAGCACTTACTCGCACACAGGCGTTTTCTCTCTCTCTCTCTCTCTCTCTCTCTCTCTCTGTCTCTCTCTCTGTCCCCCTCTCCCCGGCTATTGTGACAAAGGAAGCTTGTCCCGGGAGTGGACAGAGTATGACCCCTCTCTTGTTCTTCAGGACAAAGGGAATATATTCTCTCAGCAGACAAATTCTGAGAAGAAAGTAACTAACCCACTCACTGGGCCCTGTAACAAGCTCCAGGGACAGTAGGAAGCTTGTGTGCAATCGGTGTAGTCGTTGTAAATATTGGTACTGCTCCCTTACTTCATCACCCTTATGACATTTGCTAATGCATTGGATACTGATATGCGTCATCGTATCAACAGAGAAATATTTGTCACCAGTGAGCTGCTGTACTTCACTGAACAATACCGTAACAATGTACAGTGGTGGGAATTTGATGATGGAACTGCAAATGCTCATGTAACGGAGAGAGGTGCATTTTACATGTCATGATTAGTCCCCACGTCGTGAGGGTGGACATGGACTTAGATGGAGCTTGGAGTGATTAAGGCTGGATGCCCTTCTTGATGCACTGCTGTGGGTTAAAGCCAGCTGCCTCTGATTCCTCAGTGCCTGGAGCGAGTGTTCTAACCAACTACATTTCATGAAGTATCTAAAATATGTTATATCTTTATTTTAATTTTAACTGGTGAGGAAGTTTCAGGTTTTCCAAACTTTTTATATAAGCTAATTTGTGCCAGTGAAGGACTGCTTTGTTTCTCCATCATTTCTAAGGGTGTTGTGTTTGCCTTACGATGCAGCACCTGTATGTATGCTCGATGTTACATGCTTGTATCATGTGAAATGGGTGTGTAGTGGCCACTAACCTGCCAGGCAATTAGTGCGTTCATAGGGTTATAATTCAGGGCGATCTCGCCTGTGTTTGCATGCATGTTGTATGTTCCCTATCACTGGTAGATGACATTGCCTCAGCGACATAGAGGGTGGTTGTGATCATCACTAACTAAAAATAATGACTGGAGTTCACACACAAAAAAGTTGAATCGATTCATCTGGACACAATATTTTATGAAACATGTTCAGATGAACTGATTCAACAATTTTATGATTACCTTACCTCTATTTATGAGCGTGCATACAGACATATGACTGGCTTTAGAGCAAAAAGCAGTTAGTAAATTGACAGAAAATTATTATTTAAAATTCTTCTAACCAGACTTTTCTCTTTATATTGTGCTTATTAACATTAGCCTACAAAGGCTTCATGGAGCAAGTTAATTTGGAATGAAACTGGACCGATGATGAGACTTCAGCTTGACCGCAGTCTTGAAAACAGTCCACTATTCAGAAATAACAGACCGCGGAATTCTTCCATTGACCAATCAAAATCAACTATTCAGCATAGCTATGTAAAAGAACTGTTATAGAACAACACACTTCAGTGTGTTGTTCAGCTGTTTAGCAGTGTAACTGCCCAGGGGAAGAGGCTGTTTGTGTGTCTGCCTTTAGTGGTTTTGATGTACCAGAGATGTCTCATGGAGGGGGGGAGCTTCAAAGAACCTGCGGCCAGTGAGGGGTCAGAGATGATTTTGTTTGCATGCTTCCTGACCCCGGGGGCGAATAGTCCATCAATTGGTTTGCAGTTGCAGCCAATGGCTGAGCAGATGATGTCAGGGCAGATGTGGATGTCCTGCTTGTTGGCCAAGCTGAGTCTGTCTGTGATGGAGGCAGTGAGGATAGAGTCAATGATGGCAGTGTAGAAGTAGACCATCACAGCCTATAGCAGGTGGAGTTACTTGAGTTTAACTTAAGTACATTCTCTCTCTGTTGGGCCTTTTTGACTATGACGTCAATAAAGCAATGTCACTCAGCCTTCCATTTGAGTTCTGCAGAGATTATGATCCCAATAATCGTGAAAGTCTCTGGTGAGAGAGAGAGAGAGAGAGTTGGTGTTTCCTTTTCTTGCTCTGCTCCAGCATGTTTTTCTCACTGCCCAGAGACATAAACCTGAAAAATGAGCTAAAAATAGATCAAGAGCAACAAGTACTGATCATAATCTTTGGTCCAGGAAAACAAGGAGTCAAATGCTTATTCTCTCTCTCTCCCTCTCTTTGTACAATAGATGGACATATGTAATAGCCTGAGAACACAAACATGCACATCAAAGGCATATGTCACAGCAAAACGGTCACATGCAAGCATGTCAAATGTCAAGTACACAGTCATTAAGTACCCACAAAACACACCCATGTACTTCACATGCTACACTGTGGGTAAATTCAGTGTCTTTCGTAGACATGTGGTATTGCCCTCGTCTATTTGTCTCCCTCCAACTTTCTCCCGGTAGACACTGGTTATCACTTATGTTATACTTGTAACAGACTTGTCATTTCACTGTGTTCCCCTAGTGCCCCAACTGGTGTGGGAAGCCTTAAACATCAAGGCTATTTCTGAAGTAGGAAATGATCAATGGTAAATGGAGTTGTTCTTATATAGTGCTTTTCTAGCCTAGCAACCAGTCAAAGTACTTTGCAATGAATGGCCCACATTTATAAAGGATCAAACCTGCAGCTCTCCGATCGCCAGATGGCCAGTCTACCCACTAGGCCATGCTGCCCATATTTGGATTGTCCAAAGTTGGAAAATCCACACGGCTCTCCTATTATCATACAGTAGAAGCGTTTCTTAAGTGCTAGTTTAAGACTAACTAATATCCTCGCCCTTGCTATTGAATTACGATTTAATCATTAAAAGATAAATTTCTTTCAAGGACAGAATTTCAAGCCAGTACAACGTTACTGAACCAGTACAATAGATGTCAAACTGGGACATGTTGTAAGACCACAGTTGCGGATCGGTGTGTCAGGAAGACCATTTGGTCTTGGCCCCTACGTTCCATTTAGGTCCGTGTCCACTTACACGACGTGGGGCCTTATCGTGACATGAAAAAACAGACCTTTTATTTTGAAACCTGCATTCAGCTGTGCTGTGTGATTGCTTTAGGATGACATTTATTATACACTTATTCCTAGCCAGTCATATAATTATGTATTTGTAACGACTAGTGTGCTATCTACTTGGGTGGTTCTCTGTGTATATAGCAACACATGGAGTTATTTCAGTATGAAATCGTTTCCTAAATGCAAACCATCACTGTTCCATTTACAAATTGTAGGATTTAATTTAACGTGTAGCTTTATAAGTATTTATGGCTTTGAGTGGTTTTTGTCAGGGGGAGAATTCAGCTGAAGGGGCATAGTGAACTTATTGGAGAGGGCTGGACCCCCAAGGCCTGCCCATTCCTCTGATGCTGCATTTCATACAATTTCTGTAATTTGAAATGACTTTTTTGGGTGCTGTTTTGCTTTTCGCTTGAAGGCTATAGGCCAATGCAACTCTTATTATAGTGTGGGGGCTGCGGTTACTCAGGTAAATTGTAGGCTTCAGAGACAACCAGCCAGAAGCCATGGGTTTGAACCCATCACAGGGCATCTGGTAGGTCATCTGGCCTTAATCCCCCATCCCTGCCCTGGGATATTTTTCTGCCTTCTGCCAAATGAGCGCTAGAATGGGCACCAGCAGATCCATGACTCGACTTCGGATAAGTGGTTGCCCGTGATGGGACATACAAATTAAGCCTCTATACTTGCATGATGAAATGCAAAGTATATGTTCAGTTGTTCATGCTTTTATTAAAAGCCTTTAAAATAAAAGAGTGTATTCTGAATGGGATCTCTGGATATAACATAGTAACAGATAAGCATTGAGAGTACTGGAAGTTCAGTAATAATTATAGTATGGTGACATCACTACTATCACTAGTAAATCTTTTACAATTTACTGATGACTTATTTTGAGAAATATTCTATTATGCTTCTGATTTGGCTGTGAAATTTGCAGCTGGGGAAGCTCAGTGGTAGAGTGTACGCCTCCAAGTCTGGTGTAGCGGGTTTGATGCAGCTGTGGGGCATCAGGAAAAATCCCCCTTGCTCGGTAAATGTGAGGTATACGAGGTAGAGCACGCTGAGTGGTTGCTAGACTAGAAAAGGGCTATATAAGATAAGTCCATTTACCATTTTATATATCTATGACTAAGGACTTGGGTCCCAGGAGGAACCCTTAATGGGCCTATTTTCATTAGACCTCTTGTTAAATTGTCATACTCAGTATTTTTATCTGGGCACAGCCTAGTTTATAAATTTATTTTAGGTTAACAAAGCCAAAGCTTCATTTATCTAGCCAGATGAGGCTTCAATGGAGTTTCAATGGAGAACAGTTTGTTATTCTGCTTTAGTGTTGCATCATTGACAGACGGCATTGATTTTGGACCCGGTGATATTCCAGGGTTATAGAATATCAAATAAGCCAAAATTAAATCAATGAATTGTATGTATGAAATAATCATGAATGTACAAATAAATTCCGAAGTTAATAATTAAATAATACTGAAGTCTTTTTATTAGACATTTTATTAGATTTTTTTAAAAATTGTCATTTTCACAGTAAGACGACCATTTGGTTTGTTTTTATTTCCTAATCATAATTTTTTGTTTCAATTGGCCCTTTATTGTGTATCAATGTTTTTCTGAGTGACTCTTCTCTCCTCCGTGACACATTTCCTCAGTCAACACGAATGGGGCAGGCCCTATTTTCTGATTGGTTAAGCCTTTGCAATCAATTACTTTACCTGGTTCGGAAGCGTGTTAGACCAAAATGGCAAACCTTAACGTATTTCACAATGTGATGTTTACTTCGGCTGATTAACCAGGGAATTGTGATTATTCAGGTGATATCATGTTTAGCTGCTATGAAGAGGTTTCTGAAATGCTGGGAAGGATAAGTGTTCTTCATGATATAGACATCGACAAAGAAACTGTTGAGACTTTAATCTGTAGTGTGGAAGTTTTCTCTCCCCTTCTGGCAGTGAGAGTTGTTAATTCTCCTTCAGCACTCTTCAACAATGAAAACTACACCACTAGTAATCTGTGGCTGTGCTCGCCATCAGTCCCTTTTTTGTTTTTACTTTAATCCTTCCCTTGAATACCAAGTTTCTTTATTCTCTGGAGTATCAGAAGTTTTTTTTTTTTTTTTGAAGCATCTTAGATTTTCCGTTCATAGCTTTCATGCCAAGAGCTTTCTGGCAGAAACCGCTGCAGGTAAGCTGATCAGAGGTACGCAAACATTCATTACATGGAAGTTCAACTCTGTCAAAGCAATTGTTGTTGCTGCTGGTGCTTCTTCTTCTTCTTTCCTCTTTCTTCTTCTTTGTCTTAGTTAAGCTGTGTCCGTTAGGGTCGTCAAAGTGGATCACCCTCTTCCATCTATTTCTGCAAAGAAAGTTATTTCCATGAATACATGATCCCACCAACAGCAGTTCTCCTCAAAAACTAGCTCGAGTGTGTTGCAAAAAAGTGAATCAGTTCATCCGGATACTGTTTATTTAGAGACATGTTACAGCCTCAGGCTAAGCCAACTGTGTGCATCTCCACCCTCATAAACAATAGATTCAAGATGTGTATTGTCACTTTGGTTGTACAAGTGCACTCATGTGAAATTCTTCAGGCGGGAGGCTCTGTTACGGAAAGATATACAATGAAAGTAAAAACAACAATGGAGTTGCATAATGACCAAAAGCAGTGATGGCTAGTTGCTTTTCTGTGCTTTCCTTACCTGGATTATTGAATGGGTATAAAAAAAACATTGCTCAAGTGTAGTAATAGACTTGGGTTATATTGTAGACTTGATTCATACAGAACATAGATTCTGATAATCTGGCAGTGCTGTATTTAAGGTTAATCTGGGATATGATGTGAACTGCGCAGGCCCACATAATTACCATGTGGTGCGTGTTACTATTCCTGAGATTCCGCTTCCTTACCCACTGAATGAACACAACTTTGGACTGCTGCCAGACCCACACGTTCCATTCAGTCAAGTTCTGGATGTTTACTTTAAACTGTACTTTCCCTCAAAGCTATGTAGAACCTGGTAGCTTAGAGCAGGAATTGAATGGCAAAAGCTCTTGCAAGATTTCTCTGTAGCTCAAGGGAGAAATATTTTCCCTTTCTTTTTGCATGATTTTGATAAACCTTTTTGAGGTGATAGTGAATGTTCAAAGTCGACCATTATGCTGTTTAGCTTTGGGGTTGTCACGAGGAGCTGTACCATAACTACAATGTGAAAACTTTGAGGGAGATGGAAAAATGGTAGTGAATAAGGATGTAGAGAGATGGGCTGCGATAAACTGTTGACTTTACTCGCTTTGCTTTACGTCAATTGTTACATTGAATCTTGTACTTAAATAAGGTGTGCAGTAATGAATAATGCTTAACTTTGCTATATGCGTTTCAAGACCAATGTAATACTAATGCAGCTCAAATATATTAGAAGTTGTCATCACCATAGAATAACTTTATCCATACAATTACCTAGGCCATAATACAATGTGTTTCCAATTAAGGCACCATAAAACGGCAGGAGTAAGTAATGAATGTACTTCTTAATGTTACATGCAATCTTTCTGACTAAGGAAGCATGTCAACTTCCACACGGTTCAACCTACATCAGACTGAAGCCTGTCGGTGGAGGGAAGGCATGCATGAATGTCAGTTACAAATGGTTAATCCGTGGCTTCTAGTGTAACCAGCCCTAGTATGTTGCTACATTTATTGAATGACTCTTTTTGTGCGATGTTTAAAAAGCACCTGTTTTAACATGGGTTCCATGAACAGCTGATTATGTCATTTTAAAATCTTTGATTTTGAAAGGACAGCCAGTTGGGAAATACTTGCCTGGCTGTCCGACCATTAGTGAACTCCACTTATTCATCTTCTCACTCAGACAACTGGGTGGGTTGAGGTGCTGTGGTCCAGCCAAAAAGATGACCAGTCTCACTGAAACTCTGAAGGTGTCCTGCCACTCAACATTTATCTTCCAAAGGGTCTTTGTCCTCATCCTAATCTTTTTCCTCCATGCCAGGCCACATGGTTCTTTGCAGAATTAACTACATTATGATATTTGTGTTAGAAATCTTCCAAGGAAGAATTATGTTTCATTTCATTTGGAAAGTGTGGTTGTGATATTAACCTGAGAATTGGGAGTTCATTAGTTTATTATTTTGCAGATGCTTTTATCCAAAACATAGATTAAATAAATAAATATATAATCAAAATATAGGTAGATAAAAGAACTACTATCCAACAGAAAGTGCAAGAAAGTAAACGGGAGCTAAGAGGCGGAGTCGGGGTAGTGTTTTAGGAAGAGGTGGGTTTTCAGCCTGCGGCGAAAGATAGGCAGTGACTCTGCTGTCCTGAGATCAGTGGGGAGCTCATTCCATCACTGTGAGGCTAGGACAGAGAAGATCCTTGACCTGGTAGATTGACCATAGGGGCCTCTGAGTGGTGGGGCAGCCAGTCCTCATGAGGCAGCAGAGTGGAGAGGTCAGGTGGGGGTGTAAGGCCTGACCATAGCCTGGAGGTAAGAGGGAGCTGTACCATTTACTGCCCTGTAGGCTAGCTCCACGGTCTTGAACTGGATGCAAGCTGCCACAGGGAGCCAGTGTAGACAGTGGAGAAGGGTTGTTGTGAGAGAATTTGGGGCGGTTGAACACCAGACGAGCTGCAGCTTTCTGAACAAGCTCTAGAGGTCTGATGAGCAGCCTCCCACTCCTTTGGTAAGAACAGAGCAATGACCTTTTCTCTTTCTGTCAGAAGTGGCCACACTATGGTGTCCTTTAAGTCTTTACTCCGCTGTTTAAATTGAAGGTTGTTTGCATGATAATCTACTCTCCCAAATCAGAAAATGGCATAAAATGAGCAAACATGGAAAGGAAAAGTTGTATGGGAATGTGATGGGGATTAATTTATATACTGCAACATACAAAAATGTTTCTTTGAATCTCAGTTGATCTTACAAGTTTGTAAGAGAATGATGTTGGTTTCTGCCATGATAAATCAATTAATATAGCTGACGTAATTAATCTTAATACACCGGAGAAAATCTCCAATTTCAACCCTTTCTAAGCATGCATAGATAAACAACATAATTGAAAAACAAATGATGAGTTATCAAACCTTTGTTTGATTTGTTTAATCTGCCAGTGATCTGCATCTGCACTCACAGCATGGGACGAAAAATGTTTGTAAAGTCATCTGCGCTCGGCTTTTGTGACACTAGGAGGTAAATTCCAGGACAAAGCAAGTTCAAGGACACTTCCCTCAACCTCCTCTGTCAGCACGGTATTAACTTCAAGCCATAAACAAGAAGTAGCATCAATGAAGACTACATGGAAGAGGCAATATTAATGAGCTGTTTCCCACTCATTTCAGTTGCAGTCAAAATGTCATGATAACACTTAACAGGGTACAGTTCAATGAGACCAGTTGGCAATAGTATTGGCCCACTAATGCTACATCTTTACTTTGTATAACCATATAAATCATCATCTGCCATCAATAGTAATGTTGATTGACAGATGACCATGTCATGAAATGAAATGTGACCTGTCTGAAGGAACGGGGTCGAAGCATTAAGCTTCCAGTTACTAGACGACTGACCTGCCTCCTGAGCTATGCTGTCCCACACACATCATTCATGAATGATGTATTTGCTCCCTCATTTCACAAGATTTGACCAAAGCAACAACCAAACACCACATTTATCTCGGATTGCCATAAGTGTCTTAAGTAACATTAGAGGCATTACAGCACTTCTACCCTGTGTGGCGCTTTTCTCTGTTCAGTTTTCACCCACTTCTAAAACACTCAGCTCCTCAGTTTGTATTATGAAATCTGTGCCTGTAGGCCCCAATCTCTAAGCCCCATCATGCACTGTCCCCTCTCGGCATGCAGCTTCCCACCATCAGTCATGCCCGCTTCACCTCACAACCCTCTGAAATAAGAGCTTTGATTACGCTTGCAGGTGTGTGTGTGTTCCTTCACTGCCCGTTCTTACTGGTATGGTGATAACTGAGATTTAGAGGCTTTAGTGTACTTGGAAACTACCCAAGATGTTTTGGGCTAGACTGGCCCATTTTATTTAGCTGGATTTGCTAGTTCATGGCTCTGCTCAGTGGATAGCTCAGTGGCTAGCTGTCTGAGCCGTCACTCAGACATGGTCACATCACCATAAAAAGACACACAGGTAAAACTTTTAGAAACTTGTTGAATATAGGTTTCTACTTAATGACCTCCATCATTAAATAAATCCACTGGTGAGCCAGAGAGTTGATAAACTTGTAAGAGGATCTCTCTCTCTCTTAGTAATATCATAGCTTGATTCATATCCCAACACATACTCAGCAGGGCTTTCCTCTCAACACAAAACCCAGGGAGGACGATGGTATTAGATGGGGAGTAGAAAAAAGTGAAAGTGTACAAGGGGTTCTACCCTGGTGGGAAAGTTAAACCATGCTAGCAGCCGGCTTCATTTTAGCCCCTATCAAATGCTTTGCCCGCCGCCAAGAGCACCTCTCTAGTCTTTCTAAATAATTCTTGTGTCTCCTGGTTCAACAGTTTAGATGAACAGGGCTACCACTTATCCTGAAAGACTCAGCGCGCAGTGGTGGCAGTCACCAGCTCTTCTCAGGAAGTGCGACAACACGGGTATTAATATTAAGGTTGTGAATAATAAATGACATCACTCTTTATATTTATGTCTGGCAGCAGTTAGTCTATTTTCAAAGGAAAGTATGTGTTTTATGATCCACTATAGATGGATAGTGACAGGATAGTTTGACTAATGGCAGATAAGCCAGTCGAGGGGGTGGGGGGCACTATGTTTGCTGTTGAGGGCACTGGTCATTGGGCCGTTGCACACTATGACGACTTGTTTAGTGTGCTCTTAGTGCAGAGGGCCACCGTGATAGAGTCCTGGCATGCTGCCCATTGCATTCTTCCCACTCATCACCTCAATCTCCACCTCCTCCCATTAGATGCCCTTTTTGTTGAGGTATTTCTGGGCTTATATTTGACCTTGTCTCTCAGACTGGGTTCTGTCTGGTGTCATTGACTTTGACTGTTTCAGCCCTGCTAGAGAGCACAGATTCAGAATCTTAACACATCTTGAAAGTTACTTAATTTTATCATCTCTCTCCACTCTACAGCTGAGTTAATGGAAAGAGTAGGAAAACCGTGCTCCCACCCTTCTCTCCACTGGTCAGACAGAGTACAGTTCTCCACAAACCTTCTCAAGGGTTGTGTCAACGCAGCACAAACTTCCTTAAACCCTCTGTTGAGCAGCCTAATAGAGGTGATGCTACTGCGTTCTCTTATTCGGTCTACAGAAGTTTCCTTCACCTGCAGTTGGTGGCCCAATTTAGTACAGCCAGCCTTCCTCAGATCAGCTTGCAGACTAATAGACTGCGGTGTTTGAGTTTTTATGAAATCATTGAAAAACAGGGGTTCCCCAAACAACCACATACCTGGAATCTCATTGAAATTGCGTGTAATAGTGAAAACTCTCCACGTCTGCAGTACAGAGCTATAGAAAAGTGTCAGATCATCAAAGTCCACACCTTCATGTTGCAAAAGGAGAATCTGCTTGTCATAGCCCAAACCCCGAGCTCTCCTCGGCAGCAATCGCGCTGTGACTAACCAGCTCTGTCTACAATTGTATAACAATTTTTGTGCTGTCTGAAAGAGGCAATTTTAGACTTTATATTGATCAACCCCTGCCCCCCATCCCCCCTCATCAAATCCATCAACTGTACTCCAGGAGGTGGCTAGCTCCAAGCTGCTTCAGCACCCTCTCTCTCTCCATCATCACCACCACTCACTATCCACAGGTGTCTATAGCACTGAACACAGCTTCCGACTTCCAGCTACGACAAGAGGGCATAGGAAGAGTGTCAATTAGATTTTAAGATGGAAAAGAATAAAGTGGCTACCAGCACAAAAAGAAGAGGAAAATGGGAGGCTAGAGTAGTGGTTTAAAGCTCCAAACCTTGAATTTGATTATTTCATTTACAGTGACACCAGTAATAGGCAGTGTTATCCTATATTATGTAAGTCATGCTAAACCCCAATAGAAATGTGCAAGTTAAAGGAGTTAAT
>OMLC01042739.1:0-19211 GCA_900302585.1 Regalecus glesne | reverse complement strand
TATATAATCATTCATTCCAAAAAGAAAGTGATACTGCTGTTGCCACTGTCAGTTCAAACATCAAAACCAAGGAAATGTCCATTGAGCAGTGGCAATAACATCCCTACAGGCCTATTTGATGTTTCCTCAAAAGAGTACCAGGACAGAGTCAAAAAAGTTTAATCTTGGCAAGAACTAGTGGAGGCACTTCAGAGTCTTGGTGAGTAGCAAGTTAAGCTGCGTTATCGTTCCCTGTAGTGCTAGGTGCAACAACAACCGCAATTGTTTTTTTCTTTTCACAACATCAGGACTCCGGAAGCTCAGCAGCAGAATGTACACTTACAAGTCAGGCATTGCAGATTGAATCCAGCCGTGGGGTATCAGGAAAGGGCTTTCAGCCTTAATCCCCCATGGTCAGTAAATGTGAAGCATATGTTGTAAAGTACCTTGAGTGGTCACTAGACTAGAAACGAGCTTTTTAAGAATGAGTCTATTTACCATTTAACACAAGACCACCTATATCATATATAGTGGTTCTTTGGCCATGACTGATAATTTCATGACCCTCTTTGCTGACAACCATTAGCTTGCTCAAGATCTGAAAGGGGGCATACAAAGATTTATTAAGGTTGTACTTGTAGTGTTGCCTATATTTGTGGCCTGATTTTCAGGGATCACCACAGCAGATTTTCATCCTACGCAGCTTTCTGTCTAATGCTTCCCTCTACTATAGTCCAACCCACCTCATGTCTTCTTCTTTGAGGCCTCTCCATCTTTCCTTTGTTCTTCCTCTTTCTCTATTGCCAAGTACAATGTCCATTACCTTCTTCTCCATATAGTCTTATGCCTCCACTTTAGCAGCCTGTATAGGTACATTTAGTTGAATATCGTCAGCATAGAAGTTAAAATTTATTCAATGACTTTGAATAATTTTTCCAAAAGGTAAAATATTAAGAGTGAAAGGCAGAGGAACAAGCATCGAGTGCTGAGGTATGCCATATTTAACATCAGAGAATTTTGCTGTAATATTTTTTATAGCAGATACAATGTGTTCTTCCAGGTAAGTAGATTCAAGATTGAGGATTCAAGATATTCATTGACCATGGTTACATGCACATCATATTCTGGTTACCGTCAATATTCTGCGTATTGCAATATTCTGAAAAATAAGTTTATATGCACTGTAGCAACAGGAATTCTACGTTTTCTCGGGTTGTTGGAGGCAAGTTTGGACTCCATTATTTTCCTGTACTCCACCTTTGCTTGTTTAATAGGAATTCTGAATGCATAATGTGATTGTTTGTATTCCTCTGGTGAACCGAAGCTGAAAGCAGCAGTCTCTGCATGGAGAGCTGCACAAACATCACGGTTTATCCAAGGCTTTTGGTTAGGTCTGCTTTGTATTGTTTTTGTGTGGTGTTAGGGTGCTAACAAAGAATAGAGCAAAGCAATACCAAAATGGGAGAAAACAAAAAGATCTTTTCAGGCTCAATTACATTCTTTGTGAACACCCTAATTTGCCTCTCGGTTCCATTAAAAAGGAGCTGGGTGGGTCGCATACTGGACTGATTGCTGAGGAAGATATTCTGTGGAATGTTGAAACATACTCATCTTTTTTGTTAACATATGTCCAGATGACCTAATTGAACTATTTTGACCTTATTGATTACCTGGATTATTGAGCCTGAAAATATCTTTTTCTTTTGCAAAACATAATTATTGTATTAGCAACTTGAAATTAGGGCTGTGTGTACAAAAATGACTGTAGTTGTTTAATTGTCAAATAAATGTTTCAAATTCGCTTTTAATCAAAGTTAACAATATACCATGTGGTCTCACAGCCATTATTCCATTTCACATACAAACCATTTGAGGTGTGGAGCCAAAATGGCACCAAAAACCTAACTGCCTAATCACTTGGACACAAGAATATATTATTCTATAATATTAACACAGAGATTGATGAATTGACTTATTGTTATAAATACATTTCTATATGTCTCATAGGTGTACAGGAGAAGTTGGGTGTAATGAACAATGGTTTGGTCTATACTCTCTGGGACTACACTTCCCAACAACCTGATGAGTTGTCCTTCAGTGAGGGTGAAGCCCTGTCTGTGCTTCATCGCTCTGATGACACAGAGACAGAATGGTGGTGGGCTCGACTCAACGACCTTGAGGGATATGTACCCAGGAATCTGCTTGGGGTGAGAAAACATACAGCACTTTTTTATAGTCCAGATATTCCTAGAAAAATCCATACATTACAGAATACTTTGTAAACTTCTATGCTTTAATATTTTGAGGTCACTATTTTCTTGACCAAGTACTTGTCATATTGTGGGAAAGGTCTCTGATTTTTTTTAACTTACTTTACCAATAAAAGGGTGTACTAACATAAAGAGCAAAGGGGCAACTAAGTGGGAGCTATTTCTACCATCATGGGATTAGATTAGGAAACTAATCAGCTACTTTTCATGTATAAACTGTCTTGCTCTCCTCTCTGGGGAACCATCACTATTTCATGGTGGAGATATGTGTATGTCCTCATCAACCTGGCAGCTACTTCTTTTGGAGCCTTGTACTGCTAGTATGGTCTCCCATTGCAAATTGCTCTCAGGTGAGGACCAGAGTAAGAATGGTTCAAGAGGATCTCATAACACATTGAGGAAAAAGTGGACCTAAAAAGTGGAGAGGAAGCCCAGGGGCCTTGTCTGGAACCAGGCCCCGAGAGGGGGACATTAGTGAGGATCGGGTGGCCAAGTTTGCTACAGAGCCCCGTTTGGAACAGCCTAAGAAAGTAACATGGACACTTCTCCATCCCGTGGACCTGCCATCCATGGGATGAACTGCTGTGCTTGGTTCATTGCCAGATAGGAGGCAGTAAAGGCCAAGGGTCTCAACAGACCAGACCTGATCTGCAGAGGCTGGCTCTGGGGACATGGAATATCACCTCTCTTGGGGGAGAAGGAGCCAGAGGTTGTGCGGTTAGGGTTAGGGTTAGGGTTAATGCTACCAATTAGATCTGGTGGGGCTCACCTCTACACATAATGCCGGCTTTGGAACCAAACTCCTAGATAGGGATTGTGCTCAATTCTTCTCCTGAGCTACCTAAGGTGAGAGAGGCACTGAGCCGATGTGGGTTTACCCATAAATCCCCTGCATAAGGGCCAGTGTGTTGGATTTTTTCCACATGGAGTAGAGTGTCAGTTCTCTATGCCTTAGAATCACAAAAAGGTGACTCGGTTCAACTCGATGAGAAGTTTATTAATCATTTTTGGAATACATGTTTTATCCAGTTGAACTGATTCACCTTTTTGTATTCTCTTACCTAGATTATTGAGTATACATCAGGACTCTACACCTTAGACTTATGGGGGGGTTCTGACTATTGTCTGTGCCTATGCATTAAACAGCAGTTCAAGGTATTCAGCATTCTTGTAGACCCCGAATGGAGTCATGCATGGAGATCCTGTAGGGGACTCTTGAGTCCTACTAGGTGATTTCACAGTGCATGTGGACAATGATGAAGACACTTGGAGGGGTATGATGTTGGAAGAACAGTCCCCCTGATCTAAAACCCAAGTAATGCTTTGTTGGTGGACTTCTGTGCTAGTCAGGGATTGTTCATAACAAACACCATGTTTGACTATAAAGGTGTTCATAAGAGTACATGGTACCAGAGCACCTTTGGCTGAAGGTTGATGATTGATTTTACTACCATGCCATCTGATCTGAGGCCACATGTCTTCAACACTCAGGTGAGGAGGGGTGGAACTGTCAACTGATCACCAGCTGGTGGTGAGTTATATCAGGTGGTGGGGGAAACCTCTGGACAGACCTGGCAAGCCCAAACATAGAATGTAGGGGAAGTTAGGATGTATGAAGGATCCCTCATTCCGGGAGATCATCAACTTCCACCTCCGGCAGAGCTTTTACTGGCATCCCTGCAGGAATTTGGGACAATGAACCAGAGTGGGCGATATTTGAAACATCAATTCCTGAAGCTACAGCTATGAGCTGTGGTATCAAGCTCATAGGTTCCTTAAGAGGAGGTCACCCTCAAACATCCAGGTGAACACTTGTGGTCAGGGAAGCTATCCAACTGAAGAAAGAGACCTTCTGTGATAAGTTATCCCAGGATACCCGGAGTTATCCCGGAGAAAGTTGCAAGGTACCAGAGGGCCAGAAGGTCAGCAGATGCCAGGGTCTAAAGACAGGATGTTGTATTAATATAAAGGCCACTGACATATTTTTTTTAATTGTTATAAAAAGCTGTAAAAATTAAATTGACTTGTCTTGATAGCAGCTTCAACTAGGACTGAGGCAAAACAGCGACTTTGGGAGTTCAGAGAAGAATTTTCAGTCAGCAACAAGGCAAATCTGGAAATCTCTCCAGATCCTCAGGAGAGGGAAACCGAGAACCATCCAAGCTGTACATACTAACTCACAAAAAGAGGTGAATCGGTTCAACTGGATCAGAAGTTTATTCAGAAACGTTTCGTCACTCAAACAGGTGACAAAGTAAGCTGTACATAGTAGGGATAGGACATTTTAGACCTCAACTGAGGAGGTAGTCAAGTAGTGGAAGGAGCACTTTCATGAACCCAATTAAGCCATCATCTATGATAGAGGCAGAGCTGAAGGATGAAGGGGCCCTCAGCCTAATTTTTTTCATCCAGAAATGCTGAATACTTTGGATTTTGAGGGGTTGTCATGGATGATGTGTCTCTTGAACAATGCATGGAATTCCAGGGCAGTTCTTAAAGAGTAGCAGATTGGGGGTGGTAGTTACCCCATTCAAATAGGGCAACCAGAGGGTGTGTGCCAACGACAGAGGCATCATGTTACTCAGCCTCCCTGGGAAAGTCTACTTTTAGGTGCTATAAAGTAGGAGCTGGCCAATAGTCGAACGGCAAATTGAAGAAGAACAATGCAGATTTAATTCTAGTCAAGGAACAACGTACCAGCTCTTCACCCTTGCCAGGATCCTTGAGGAGGGCTGGGAGTATACCCATCTGGTCAGCACGAGTTTTGTGAACCCAGATAAGGGTTATGACTGGGTCCCCGAGGCGATACTGTGGGAATTGCTGCAGAAATATCAGGTAGGTAAGTAAGTAAGTATGTGGTTAAGTAAAAGTTTTTTAATACAGCACTTTTAAAAGCACATTGTTCTGTACATACACTCATGGAAATATGTGTAAATAGTTAACATGAGTACAGTGAAAATTAAACATGACACACAAAGAAACAGAGAAAGCTAAAAAAACAAACATCCATAGCAGATCTGTAGAAAGGCTTGTCTAAAAAGACGGGTTTAAGAAGCAGCTCAAATTAGTCTAAAGATTCCCCAAATCTAATGGATTTGGGAAGATTATTCCTGGGATGAGGGGGTTACTACTTAGAGCTAGCATATCTCTATACGCCTAAAGTAAGAGCTGTGTCTGGGTTTTCAGTGGTAAGTCATAATTTTTCCTGAAGGTGGTTTGCCTCTGTCAGGGCAGTGCGTTGGCACCTATCCTGTTTGTGATACTCATGGACAGGATGTCAAGGTGTAGCTGTGGGGGTGTGTTGCAGTTCAGTAGTCTGAGGGTTGCATCACTACTTTATGCAGATGATGTGGTTCTGATGGCCTCATCAGTCTGTGACCTTCAATACTCGCTGGATCAGTCTGCAGCCGAGTGTGAAGCGGCTGTGGTGAGGATCAGTACCTTTACATCAGAGGCCATGGTTCTTAACAAGATTGGTCACTCCAAGTAGGGAGTGAAACCTTACCCCAAGTGAGGGAGTTCAAGTTTCTTGGGGTCTTGTTCTTCAGTTATGGGACAATGGTGCGAACTTGCATCGGAGAATCTGAGCTGCTGAAGCAGTATTCCTCTCACTTTATCAAACCGATGTAACAAAAAAAGCTCACCCAGAAGCGAAAGCTCTTGATATATCTTGATTATTCTTCAATCTTCACTGAACTCTCACCTATTGCCCTGAAAGTTGGGTCATGTCAGAGAGAATGATATCACGTATAGAAGTGTCATCACAAAATGTAAGGAATATATTGGTTTTAATGCTGGTTCTGTGGAGGACTCCAGAATACTATGGGATGCTTTATCAAGAGCAACACAACATTGATAAGTTCTAAAGCATGTTGTTTTAATCCAGCTCATATAAACTGCAATCTAAGGGAGACAGACAATGGAAGGGTAGCAAGAAGTACCTGGTTTATCGAACAAGTTTCTGGATTAAACAAAAAACAACTAGTCAAAATACAATTTGGTTTCCCCCATGGGGCAGGGTAACACAGACCAGATTCCTACTCAAACAGTCCCTGTCAATAGTGCAGCTCCTTGGATGATGACCAGCTCTCTTAAAAAATGATCTGAAAAAGACTGTCTTCCTGCTGATGTGCACTCTTTTAAGTCCAGCAGAAAACTACCAAAATTCAAAGCCATCAGGACACTAACCACTCTGGAGGGAGAAGAAATCAGCTTTGGGACAGCTTCTAACCCAAGCGTGCCTCCTACCTGCAGAAATGAGAAAAAACAGCTGATCGCAATAGCCTTTGCAGGTGGAGGGGTGTCGCAATGTAAATCCAGATCTCTACAGTCACAAAATCTTTGGGCAGATTTTATCTGGTTAGATTTATTTATTCTTTCAATCAATTTCTCAGAACAAAGTGGCATTAGATTGGGCCAAAAATAACATTGTGAAGCAGAATTTTGAATCTCAAATTCACAGGACCAGAAAATGGTATTATTTTTATAGTCCCAGACCTAGCTACCTTTTTGTTATGAGTAGGGCCAGTAACCATTTTTCAGATATCCCTGCTATTAAGTCTGTAGATGGTGATATTAGCACAAACCCCAAACTGAATTATTCCAAATGTTTATTTTATTCCTCCATCCATTGTCACTTGCTTATCTGAAGTCAGGTCGAGGGGCAATGCTGAAGCTGATCCTAGTGCTCATTGGGTGAAAGACGAGGAGACAACCTGGAAAAGTTGCCATTCCATCTCAAAGCAGACATGGGAGAGAGAGGCGTTGTGCCTATATCAATAAATGGAATTCTCAGCTATGTCATCACGGTTGGCGTGCACAAACTCGGGGCATAAAGAAGCATGGTTTTGTGTAGAAGTGGTGGAGGAAGTGCCATAGCTGACTTGACACTTAACTTTAAGGTTAGCTGATGACAGCTCCCTAGTAGACGAGTCATACATAGCTGTCAGTAGTTCAGGGAATTCATATTCCCTCTCAGATGCTACATCAGTGTCAGAGTCCACATCTGTGGACCACATCTATATTTTCACTGCAAATGCAGTTTCAAATATTTGCTGATACATTATTTTGATTTTTTAAACTCATTACTAGCTGAAATAGCCTACACTGATGAACTAACACGTAACCTATGGTCCAGTGGCCTATCTGGTATATTTTGGAGAGTTGGCACACAGTGTAATCGAGGTAATTCCGTTAGGTGTCTCATGGGTCAGATAAAATTGATCGTCTTGAGTTTTCATGGCTCAACATTCTTACGGGGAAAATCCCACCACTGATTAGGCTTTGATGTGCAGGCAACATCTTCAGTTTCATTTTGCTTCTTCTGTATCCTGCTATTTCTACATGACACATGATGGCAGCAGCTGGCTACAACAAAAGGCAAGGCTGGAGTGATGGACAGTGTTAGTGCGAGTGAAACCCGCAGTGTCATCTGTATACTCCAAATGACGTCTAGCATTGTCACCCTGCCCACCATATGAGGACCTGTTAGTCGTGTTTGGCTATATGTATTTAGTTGTCATGAGAGTTTGTGCGTTTTTTTTAATGACTCCTGAACAAAATAATCATAAATGTCATTGTAAATTGTATACAGTTTGGCAGATGTATTCTTACGGAGTGTACTAGTCTGTTTTCAAGATCCCAAAGAAACATGAAAACCATATTCACATCATATAGTGACCTTGCCTGCACTCTCACTCTGTCTTGTCTCTCTCGCCCACCCCCACTCCCCTCTTGTTGTCCAGTTTTATCCAAGGATCAAACCCAGACAACGCTCACTGGCATAGAACGCAGACCAACACACACGTGCAAAACCACTGAGCTGTGCACCAACAGATGGTAAAATGGTAAATGGACAGATGAGGAGTGACAATGTTGGGTTGTAAGGTTGATTTCTCTCACACTGGGAAAGAAGGAGAGAAAGACAGTGAGCATTGATGAGAAAACAGGAAGGGAATCTGTAATGAAGAGATAAAAGATACATGGGGATATTGAGAAGGAGAGGTAATATGATAAAATTGCTAAAGTAGCTTCAGTAATAAATTCATTACACTTGATCACACTTGACTCAAACAATAGAAAATATCAAGAACATCATTATATAACAGCATTTTGATACAACATCATGCACAAAATGTGTTCACTATACTTGAAAAATCAGATAAGAATTCAGTGTCAATTCACAGAGCTCATTTTAGAGGACACTCTTCATTAGTGATTCCTATAATTCCAGGAGGGCTCTGCTGATTTTATATTAGGCAACTGAGCTGATTTTAAATCTAAGCTAGTTTTTCAACCATGTCGAGTAAAAAGAATGAGGATCACTGATCTTAAATCTGAGTTGAACTAGTCAGAGAGAAAAGAGATGATGGAGTAAACACAGTTGATTTCTATGTGTGTTTAGTCAAGCCAAATTTCTATAAAACACAGTCAATAGAGTACATCTTCAGACATGTTGGAAATGAGAGGGTTGTGAACGTGCTTTTGTGGGGCAAAGAGAAGAGTGGGGAGAGAAAGCTGAAATGGAATGAGAAAATAAGTCAATTGTTCAAGCCACATTACCCGGCCTGCTATTGTTTAGTTCAGAAGAGAGGAACAGGGTTTGAGTGATGAATGTGACTTGATATCATTTCTGTATGAAAACTTAATTTTGTATATACCTTTTCACACAATATTTGTCCCTAGGCATTTGTGAACCTTTATTCTATTATTTTTATCGATTTTTGGGTCTTTCAGTAGTCATTATTATTCAAGCAGTACTAAACCAAACCAAACATATCTGGAACTTTTCCAAACCATCCCCTCAGCCCCGTTTAGCTCGTGAAACACATAGAAGGGAGAGACAAAAAAAGGATATTACCAACAACAAAGAAAGGTTATCAGAAAAGATAAAAGAGGAGTTGGTAAAAGGACAATTCACTTCTATCATCTTTGTGTCATGTTTTGCTGATTTATATCATGAGGCAGATTAGACACCAAAGTCCCGTATATTCCAATTAAACAATGAATCCACTTTAAATTCAAGAGTAGGTCTAATCACACTCACAGTCAGAAATTGTCTCAGTTTCTATTATGAAACATTTCCAGGGGTTTTGAATGAAAGTCAATCAGTTTAGCAGCCAAAAACCGCAATGACATCAGACGTCTTTGAAATTATGATAAACTGATCTCTATATAATTTCATTCAGCAATACTCCTGAAATTGTACTTCTAAAGCCAAGTTTTAACTTAAGGGTCCGACACCTCCTTGTCTAATCACCCTCATTATGACAGTTAAACAAACATAGCGCCAAGGTGAATGTGGCGAATGGGCAGGGGGTTCAATGCTCTTCTGTGTCTGGCAAAACATTGAGCAGATCAATATATTTGAAAAAAATGTTCCACATTTCCTGGAATATTTTTTATCGACCTTAAGTTTATTGAGTGTAATATTATGTACAACTGATTAACTTCCTTAATCCATCAACTGTATTCAGATGGAGAAGTGAGCTTCCATTTAAAACTCAAACATACCCCAGGGCTTGCTGCATAACAGCAGAAAGCCTTGTATCAGGTGTAGCATCAAAGATTACAGCTAAAGAATTGTGGTTAAAGATGACATCATAAAGCCAGTTTTTAGTTTCATGTATGTTCAACCAGAGGTTTATTAATTTGGGAAAATAATAGAACATGTGGATGTGATTAGCAGGGAGTTGTTTGCACAGATTGCACACATCACTGACATTAGGATATATTTTTTACAGTCTGGCATTAGTATAATGAATTTTGCATTGAATTAGCCCCATGACGGGTACATACTGAGGAGGAATGGATCAGGTCTCGACTATGGTCCCACTGTTCATTAGATAGTTTTGTTCACAGATCCTATTCCCAAAATTATTTTTATTTTGTTTGGGAAAGGAAGCATGAATTGGCCAAGCCTACAGACCTGCAAATGATTGAGATGCCTTTCCTTCGGATAGGATCTATAGTCATTACTCATGGGCCAACTAAACTTGGTTCCTTTGTCATACTAAAGCGGCACATTTGAGGTTGTATCGAATAGTTGATTATTCCATTATAGTTTTGTTATATCAATCTTTTCAGATACAATATACATGCTGATGACGTTTGTTAATTTTAACATCATTTACCTTAAATAGTTTGTAAAAGTATTCTATCACTAGTTTTATTCTATTCAAGTTAATGTTGTTTCTACTCATCACTGTCTTTATTGTTCCTTGAAAAGAGTACTTTTGTTAAATTTCTGTTTATTTGGATTATGCTTTGATGCTGGTCAGATTCAGTATTACTACCTTCTATATGGGATGGTTTTACAATGTTCTACTCAATACAAAACATTGTTTCCAATAGCTATGAGTGCTTATATAGGAAAGAAAGACATGTGTTGTTTGGTTACACATTGTTTTGAAGAATATGTACTATAGCTCTGTTTTTTATCCATCCTGTTACTTTACGGATTCAGTATTAAGCAATAAAGGTAATATGGAACTTGTAAATACAAGGAATCAATGCTTTGTTCCTGGTATTCACTCTATTGTGTGTGTTTAAAGAGCAAAAGGCAGTAAATGCAAGGGAGGTCTGAATAGAATCAAAAAGTAGAATAGATTAGTGTACAAAAAGACAGATAAAGCCTGGATTGAGCCAAGTAAATCTGAAAAGAACATGAAGACTGAAATACATAAAACAAATTAGAAATGTTATAAATCATCCACAGTATCAGATTCAGAAAGTTTATTAGCCACGTAAATTTTTAAGAGCAGAAGCTGTGTTGGTGGGAACACTACAATTATTAATACATAGTGGAATAGCTCTAATTAGAGCAGGAAATTGGCTTTACTTTTACAATGATAGTTTAGCATTGGTTTGATGCAAATTGTTAGGTCAAATTTATTAGTATAAACATTTATCACTGTTATGTCCCAGAGGGCTTTATAATCACAATACATCCTCTACCAGGTAAATAGTCAAGTCAAGTCAATTTTACTTGTATAGCCCATTATTATAAATTGAGAATTTGCCTCAGTGGACTTTACATTATCACAACATCCTATCCTTAGACCCTCACATCAGATAAGGAACAACTCCATTAAAAACCCCTTAAACAAGGGAGAAAAATAGAAAAAAACCTTGGGGAGAGCAACAGAGGAGGGATCTCTCTCCCAAGACAGACACCTGGGCAATGGATGATGTGTACACAGAATAAAACATGATTTACAGCATACAAGATAATCTGGATAACAGAATTCTAATTGAGTTAAAAAAGGTAAAATAGTAATATTAATGATAACCTCCTTCATAGTGAAGGTACTAATCAATGAACATTTAAAGTGCAAACGACCAGATCAAGCCACCAGGCCAAGATTCATTATGTGTCTAAAAGACAAATGGACAGATGGATTATGATTTTAAAAGAGGTGGGAATAATGGTAGACGCACCTATGCAAGTATCATAGTCCTGATCACCATGGTGGCATTGATTACATGTCCCCAGGGTTCATCTGAAGTCAAATACATATAAAATGAGAAAATAAATAAATAAATAAGAATAGACTGAGTAACGTGTTATGTCACCTTCTATCCTTAAGCCTTCTATTCAGATGGGGAAAACAACTTGGAAAAATAGGGGCAAAATGGCTGTATACCTCAGTAGGTAGGGTTGTTTTGTAATAATCTGGTGATTGGTGGTTTGTTCCCAAGTCCCTGCAGAAAGCATGTCAAAGTGTCCTTGAGCAAGACACTGAACCCATAAATGCTCAAGCCCTGTGATGGAATAGCAACCTGTCCAGGAAGTTTCCTGGATATTTTTTCACCCAATGACTGCTGGGATAGGCTCAACCGTGACCCTGCAACCTAATTTCAAATAAGTGGTTGATGATGGATGGATGGGACTACAAGATTCTTGAACACTGAGGAGAGAATGAATGCATGTTACAATGCACTGCCCACCTGGTAACAGACCACTATGGAAGAATATGTACAGTTGGGGGTAATTAAGAACCTACATAACCCTAAGTGGATATGCACATCATGTCGACTTGGCTCCTCTCTGTCTTTAAGAAAAAGCTTAAAACCCAGCTCTCTGGTGAACCTTTGTGTGCTTGACTTCAAGTTGATGGACTTAATTAATAAAAAAGGAGGGTGGTTCTCACCAGTGCGCCTAGTTTTGGTGGTGAATAATCCATTAGGCCTATTTTACCCCCTTAATTCCTTGTTCCGATAATTTCAGTAAAATTGCAACAATACTTTGCCCATGCCCACACGTTTAACTGCAGGACTTACAAGTTTGACCTTAGCTACATTTTAAATAGGCCTATCCTAGTCAAAAAGCACGCTGATCATCACGCAACATGCAAATTCCCAATGCACAGCAATGGGGCTTACAGTCCGGACATCACACATCAATAATAGGATATTTAATTCAATTCAGGAACTCAGTGCATGATTAACATTAGGCTAAAATATCAGTGGGGTAGCAAGGATTTTTAGTGGGGGATCGCTATTTTAATTAGGTAATCACCAATAATGTCACCTATGTGCACACACGAAATCCACACAGAAGTGAACACTTAGGCCCAGAAGTTCCAGGAACAGGTGCTAACTTATGTCTTGATGCGCCCTCAATAATCCAGGTAAGAGAATCACAAAAAGAGGTGAATCGGTTCAACTGCATCAGAAGTTTATTCAGAAATGTTTCGTCACTCAAACAGGTGACTTCTTCAGTCAGAGGTGACTGCAGGCATTCCACCCTTATACACAGTACATCGATACCACACCACAATAGGCTGGGTTCAAATGCAAGTTGGGCCATTAACTGCACATTCAGTGGCAATGAGTACCATTCACAAAGGATTGGAGAATAATTGCAATCATGGCATTGTAAGATGATGACAGATGTACTCTCTGGCCACCATCCCTATTCAATGATGGTCGTTCCCTCTTGAGATAAATGACCATTTTCACCCCCCATTAAAACCTGCGTTCCTCCCTATCAAGGATGTGAACTGCAATGTAACAAAGGCAGTAACAATCCAGAGCGACTCTCTCCAGCATAGTTTGGGCTGCATCCCGTTGCAGGAGGGCCAGCCTGTTCCATTTGCTTCAAGGGCTCTCACACAGAGCAGAATTATGCCCAAATTGAGAAGGAATGCCTCAGCATTGTATTTGCATGCCAACGCTTTCATCAGTACTTGTATAGGTGCAACAACATCACTGGAGAGAAGGATCACAAGCCCCTCGTCGCCATATTCAGTAAGCCACTGGTGAATGCCCCAAACCACCGAGTATGCTGCTGTCTCTACAGGGCTATAATCTCACAGTTGTATACAAGCCCAGCATGAAGTATGCAGCCTGGAAAAAGAACAGAGGGATGTAGAGCACATCAATCAGGCCGACTATCTCAATGTTAGACAAGACACTCATACAAATTCAACAGCATACAGAGAAAGACGAGCAGCTCCAGGCAGTGGAGTCAGTGACACTTAGGGGTTGGCCTGACCTCGAAGAAGAGGCTGAACTGGAGGCGAGAGAATATTGCACATACAAGGAGGAGCTCGGTGTTCAAAATGAAGTGCTATTCAGAGGAGACAGGGTTGTAATCCCTAAAGCACTGTGTCCCGAGATGTTAGCAATGATACACCAAGCCACATAGGGGGCGAGGCCTGCTACAGGCGAGCGCTGTACTGTCCGGGGATTACATCGTAGACTTTCTAGGCAAGTGCCTAGAAACTAAAGATGGACAAGCTTAGGAGAACTTTGCTTTATGAATGTTAAACTTAGCAATAAGAATCATTAGGTTAACCAATTGTTGAATTTTGTAGTTTTGGTTTTCGTAAAATAACATATCTTTAGCTTCTAATTTAATTACATTCTTAGTTTGAATGTCAACAAATTCTTTGAATTTTTTCCAGAAACTTAGGGCATACTCACATTCATAGAACAGGTGTGATGGTCTCTTCGTCATGTTTACAAATTACACATCTGCTATCAATGTCTGCAAACTTAGATACGAGTTGGTTGGTTGGTGAGGTATATATGGTGTAAAATTTTAGATTGAACTTCTTTTTATTTGTTGGATATTACAAATTTAAAGAGAAGGACCCACACTGTTTTCCATTGAATGTCAGAAAAATGGGACTACCAAACAAATTTTCCTCTTGGGGTTATTTTACTTTTACAGTAGAAGTGGTTTCTAATGTGTTTATTAGTGCCTTTTTATTTCTAATATCTATACCGTCAACAAAGAGGGAGATATCCTTCTCCTGTACTTCTGGCGTCTCAAAGTGACACTTCATCAATTGAAGAATTCCATTAGGAATAGCATTCATTACCGATTGATATTATTTATTAGTGACAGGAAATGTTTTTCCTGTCACTAATTCATCCTCTTCATTATGTCCGCGTTTCTCGATTCCTTCCAGATCTTGTACCTGAAGGTTCGCATGTTGAATTGTATGATGATGGGACGTGGTGTCCTGCCCTCTCTGGGGTGTCCCACTCTGTACACCATGTCAATCAGCCATCCAAGCTTGCTTTTATCATCTGGTGCCATCTGGCTCAGTATCTTCATCACCTCTGCACTCACATCTTCATTTTCCTTTTTTGGGAGGTTGACAAGCCGCAGGTTCCATCTTCTGCTGTAGCGCTCCCCTTCTTAAGCCTTCTCCTTTACTTCTTCCATTTGCCTTTCTAAAACTTTAATCTTATCCTCGGTCTCCTTCATTTGAAATCCAAAGCCCTTCATTTCCTCTTATATATCCCTGACGTCCTCAGTGATCTTCTGGATCTGTGTTTCAAACACAGAGACGCGCCTGGTCAGCTCGAGGAGAGCCTGAAGTATGTCCTCATTTGAGACATTTGTCTCACTTTCTCCTCAACCAGCACACTTTTTTTGGAGGGGCTGGGCTCTTACTAGGGGTTTGGGGAAAGGGACAACACACACCACAATTTTCCTCTTCTTCCATTTCCATCGTCATTACTCCTTTCAATTCCTTCTTCGCGTCTCTCTTCGTCATATTGTTGTTCCTCGTCTCAGTGTTGTAGTTAGCTTAGCAGTGTATCTTTTTATGCTAACGATACACGTGTCGGAGAAAATAGTTATTGAGGGCTTCGAAAGTTGCATTTAACCTTCAGTGATAGATGCCGTTATTAATGTCAAGTGATCTGGTGTCAAGTTGTATGACTAGCCTTCTAAATAACGTGGGTACCCAACCAAACAGAGCATAGTTTAGCACAATCCGACCGATCTAGTCGCCATCTTGCGTGACCCTACTGTTGGAACTATGTGTAGTATCCGGAGTGTTGGAGAAGCTGCGTCACGGGAGGTAGGTCTCCAAAGCAAGCTATGACAGCTCAGCAAAGGATTTACCGGCGCTCACAGTAGGCCAAGCGGTACAAATGAAACCATTGCCTGGTGACCAGACAGGCATCTGGAGACAAGGATTCTGCGTGCAGTTGTTTCCTCCCCTGTCCTACCTGGTCAAGGTACAGAGGTCGCTATTCCGCCGACACAAGGTTGATCTTCGGATGGCAGAGCCAAATACGCCGCAGAAGTCAGATAATCATCTGGAGAGCAGCATGCTGAGGGACGGGGGCCCCCCATTAACCAGAGGGGGCCGATCAAGGAGCTGGGTGGTCATGAGGCATGCACTACCCCACCTAGGTATCCCAAAATCGCAGCTGCTGATCCAATGTCTACACCAACAAGGCCCCCAGCTATGTCACGCTATGGTCGGTTGATCAGGGCACCAGAAAGACTTGATCTGTAGTGTGAATAATTGGCATCAGGGATTTTTGTCTTTTAGAAAAAAATGTACAAAAATTGTATTCTGTTTATTGCTGGTATAATGTAACATGTTATTTTGTTTCATATTCAATAGGTCTCAGTTCTATGCCCCAATTAATCTGGCAGCCTAAATTTCATTAATAAAAAGGAAAATGTTACATAATGCATTACTGTCACCTACTGGCAGATTATGTTCAGTGCTACATGTTGAGATTACCCACTGTACCTTGCGTTTTGGCCATAACATGAATAGTCAAGTATACCAGCTGTCTTGTTTCCTCATTCATGCAATAATTATACACATACCTTTTATTCAGAATCACAAGCAAGTTAAATTACCATGTAGGTTTCCACACACATGCAATTTGACTCTGGTTTCATGGCTCCCACAGTGACTTAAAATAGAACAGGTGCACAACATTGTTAAAGTATATACACAAGAATTGATGATATACAAGTGAAATACAAGCTGATAGCGCAAAATGACGATGAGAATATATCAAAGATGCTAAAATATATGTTAACAGCCTACTTACAAATATGTTTGAGGTAGATAGACATTACAGAGCATACCAATGTAAACACAATGTATAGAACAGCATAAACAAAAAATGATGGGATTTATTTGACAATGTTAAGCATTCATTTGAATGACAGCCCGTAGCACCTACTAGAGGTGAGGAATTGAAACAGGGTCTGATGGATTTAGGCATTGATTTTTCCTGACCCTGAAGATTTATAATTCTTAGATGGAGGAGAGGTCCCTCTGCAGACTATATATGTATGTATCTATATATATGTATATATGTGGCATTAAGTCAGATGATTTTATAACAAAATCTATCATTGACCTTTGCCCTAAAGTGCTCTTGTACCATGTACACTTATGAGCATCCTTATGTTCGAACATGGTGTTCATTATAGACAATCCATGTACACAGAAGTCCAACAATAAAGCACCACTCGGGTTCAGATCAGGAGGCCGTTCCTCCCAATCATGCCCCTCGAAGTGTCTCTATCATTGCCAACATGTCCAGTGAAATCTCCCAGTATGACAACAGAATCCCCTGCAGGAGCCTCATCCGGGACTCCATTCAGGGTCTCCAAGAAGGCCAAATACTCGGAAGTACTGTTTGGTGCATAAGCCCAGAAAACAGTCAGAGCCCCCCCTCCCCCATAATCCTAAAGCATATGGAGATGGCCCTCTCATCCACATGGTTAAACTTCAATATTGTGGCCCTCTGCCTCTACATTTTTGAGTATCCCCACACCCACCTGGCATCTCTTACCTTGGGCAACTCCAGAGAAGAATAAAGTCCAACCCCTATCTGGGACTTTGGTTCTAAATTCGATACTGTGTGTAGAGGTGAGTCCTACCGGATCTAGCTGATACCGTTCCATCTCCCGCGCGAGCTCTGGCTCATTAACCCCAGGGAAGTGAAATTCTTCTTAGAGAGCTATCATTAACCCACATTTCTCCCTCTGCAGCAAAATCAGAAAAGGGAAACAAAAACCATCACAGTAGAGCAGCTATCTAGCTATCTAACAAAGAGGATTAGCCTGGGCTGTTATTGTGTGATTATGAAGTGAAATAGAAAACTCTGATGTAAATCACACTATCCTTTCTGAAATTTTTGCATAAAAACAAATGTTTTGTTGGTTAAAAAAACCCCACACACATTAAATATACCTGGCGCCTTCAAAATATAAAAGTCCTCCAGTCAAATATTGCCAATGGCACTTGAGCTACTCTATGATACATATAATACATTTTATCAATAATTGACCCTCTCACAACTGTAAGCCTATTTTATATCTGGACTGTACAGCCAGTTGAGTCAGTTCATCTGGACACACTTCTGGGATTAATTGTAAAGTTTGTTAAAATAAATCCCACTGTCCTGTCTTATCTGTGCCCCTCCAATTGTAAGGAAAAGTTGGTGAAGATGTAAGAAAAGAAAAGAAAATTCAGCCAAAAAACAAAGCCCAAATTCATATTTCTCTTATCTCCACCAAATGTACTACAGATATAGAGGGAGCCAAGACCAAGGCCGGAGGTCTGTTTGGTGTTTTGACGTTTCTTCATTGTTAAGTTATGAACTAAATTTTCATTATACTCCATTCTATGAATATTTATCTTTGATATGTTCACTCCACATTGTGCTTGATCACCTCCTATTTTCATTTGTACAATCTTTGTGTCTACATATGAAGATTGTTGTGTTGTTGATGCTTTTGTAACCCACATTAAAGTACGAGTCAGACAAATCACAATAAAGGTGAATGTGTTCAACTGGATCAGAAGTTTATTCAGAAACTTTTCATCCCTCAGAACAGGTGATATCTTCAGTCTGAGCTGACTGCAAGCTATCCCACCCTTATAAACAATACAGCGATACCACAGCACAAAAGGCTGGATTCATTTGCATGTTGGTCCTTGACTGCATATTCAGTTGTAATGTGTACAATCACAGAGGTTTTGGGAATATCTGCAATCACAGCATTTTAAGAAGACGATAGACAAATCTAAATCCAATGAGATGAACCAAAAAGTGAATAACTGATTTAAAAAAAACCAAAAAACTTGCATATCATTCACTTCAAAGGATTCCAGTCACTCATTTGACCACACCCCGTGTCCCTGGTTCCCACCTGTTTCTAGTTAACCAATTAGGTATACGGCTTTATAACATCTGCTGTCTCAGAGCAGGTAAAGCAATTTGGGCGAGTAGGACGTGTTTGCGCGGAACTAGCATTAAAGTCATTTGTGTTTGGCAAGAGCGGCCTTATTTGAAAGTTGAATTCAGAGTGGAGATTCTTCCGTGGTGTTCGGGGAGACTACGCACACTCACGGAACATAGGCTGGCTAGCCAGACCCACAGATCACGTCTCTGGAGATGAGAATTTACTTGTAGTTCTAGTGATGGGATCCGTTACGTACGGTTGGAATAGTGATATATTCGCTGACAGAGTGGTAGGAGTGTTGAAGCCGTTTTCGCTTTTCTTGAACAGGGTTACAAAATGGAGCTGAATCTGATCCGAAGAGTCAGAAAAAAGCTGAATCGGTTCAACTGAATAAGAAGTTTGTTCAGAGTCGTTTCATCATTCAAACACGGAGCATCTTTAGTCAGAGCTGGCTGCAAATGTCCACATCTTTATAAAACGGTGCAGATATATAT